>CM029278.1:28247054-28381342 GCA_016920895.1 Vaccinium myrtillus | reverse complement strand
TTGTACACTACAAGGTTATGATATCTATAATTTTACAACGATCAGCCTCGAGTCCTTACTCACCTTATATAACTTTCCCTAGTAACAGATGAATTATCTAGACTATAACTGACACAACGGTAAGGAAGACTGGAAGAGTGCTATGAATACCGTTGGTTGGAAGTCGGCTTAGGGCATCCAAAAAAACTCAAAATTTTAGGGGGCACCCCTATAATTTTTGCTATTAAGCGTGAGTAGTGGTCTTTTTAGCCCAACAGAAAAAATAAAAAAAGGCCCAATCTGATTTTTTAAAAAGGCCCAAGTCCAATTGTTCAAAAGCCCAAAAAGACAACCCATTAGCTCTCAGAGTAGTAAAAAACATTCTCCAATGCAAACAAAAGCGTCGATCGGTGGAATCTCTCTCTCTCTCTCTCTCTCTCTCTCTCTCTCTCTCTAGCTTTATATTGTTTTAGCTTTCTCATGTTGTGATTGTTGTTGTAAAAATTGTTTAAGTGTTTACTCTTAAGGGCACAATTTTTAGATTAGGCCTTGGACACTAAAAATCCTTGGGCCGGCACTGCAGAAATGTTATTTTGTGGTTAAGGAGGATATGGATTTTGTATAGCTTTCAGAGAGAGAGAAGGCAAAAAGTCATTAATAAAGCCGATCACAATTGATTGGAGCACAAAACTTGTTTGATTGGTTGTGATTCAATCACCAGCAATACCATAACATAATCTAAACTTAAGTGAAGTTTCCTAGCCATGTTCGCACTTCGGATGTCTTCGCATTTAGATTCTGTTTGAATGCATGTGAATTCCAAATGAAGGGTTTTTTTTTTTTTTTTTTTTGACATGTTATTCAATGGGATTAGCGGTCTATTTAGATTCGACAACGTAAGTTATTTTCAATCTGCTGTGGAGGCAAAGTGTGGGACTTGGGATTGCTGTTGTGCAGCCCCATGCACAGCAGCGTGCTATGCAGCCTATGGCACCGCCGCGCCGGCATCTTTTAGATGATCGGAGACGTTCACTGCGTAGAGCTCGTCGAGTACTATAAGTGTACTAAAAATCAACTCGATCGGATATCGTTAAGTGCCTCTTCGGAACACAAATAACTTGAAAAAACATGGGTTCAGTGGTTTTGATCAAGTGTTTGTGTTCATTTGTGTTCCATTTTTTTTTCAAGGTATTTGTGCTCTGATGAAACACTTAACAATATCAAATCGAGTTGATTTTTAATATACTTGTAGTAATCGACGAGCTCTATGCATTGAACGTTTCCGATCGTCGGAAAGATGTTGGCGCGGCGGCGCCATAGGTTGCACAGCACGCTGTTGTGCATAGGGTTGCACAGCAGCAACCCCAAATCCCAAAGTGTGGTATATATAAGTGAGGGTAGAAATGTCTTTTAACTCATTTCATCAACAGAGTTAGGGCTTTAGAAGTTTTAGTAGATAGAGGTCGGGTCTATTTGTAGGCAAAATTCTTATAGGGAGTGTCCGAGACAAAGAAGTTTTAGTAGTTAAGAGGGTCTTCCGATAATTAACCCCTTCCTAGCCTTGTACTCACTTCGGATGTCTTCAATGTGAATCTCTTTTGAGAGCCCAGATCCTTTGTGCCGAAAAACCCCCGTGCCTCTGTGTCGAGGTGTTTTCCAGCCATTGGATCACTTAGAAATATTAAAACATAAAAACAAAAATCACAATCCAATACCCAAAACCCTTCGGCACAGAGGCATAGGAGTTTTGGGCACAGAGGATCTGGGACGCTCTTTTGTGATGATAGCTCTATCTAACGAAGACCCTGAATCGAGGACGAATACTTTTCAAGCTTAACCAGATGATGCAGAGAAATTTTAGGAAATTTTACTTTTTGATGCCGCTTGTTTGGACGTATTTCAACAGTCCTCTATATGTCACAATTAGGTCCACGACATATCTTTTTAGTTTTGGTAATTTGTGAGATTAACCTTCTTGTTTGGCTAATCTATTCCCGCTTTTTCATAATTTCCTTAATTTATGTAATTTAGGCTTATTGCCATCCATTATTTCCTAGTATGTTTAGAAATCAAATTATTTCCTTGTATGTTTGGGATCTCCCATATGCTATAAATAACCGTTGTAAGCCTTAGGACAACCGCTTAAGTATTGGAAAAAATAGATAGAGAGCTTTCTCTATGTTGTGTGTTCGTGAATGTAATCTCGTGGTGTTCGTTCTTTTTCAAACACTCCCCTGCATCAATGACTCACATTAAGAGCACTTTGTCGACTTTGCCCACGTACGTGCCTAGCCGTGCCCAGGGCTAAACGTGCCGTGCCGGCCCGGCCCGGCCCATTCAACACTTCAATAACGTTTCCTTGTGTGTTAATACACAGTTACACACCAGAAAACTCCACTGTCATGTTTAAAAGCAGAGTGGCAGAAACAGCAAGATTTTCAGCCAAAATACTGCCTTTCATATGTCAAATCCGACCCACCTTTAACAAGCTTCAAATACTAGTTTGCAAGTCGATAGTTCTTTACATTGGCACTAGAGATGTAAAATCAACACCCTAAATTCTGGATCATTACATTAAACTTTAACTGCTAAAATGGTCTTTCTGCACAAACCATGTACTACATCAGTCGTGTCATATCCTAAATCTGGCACGCAACACATTCGTTGTCCTAGCATAGCACCAGCATATCAGGGTCCACAGTAAAACAGACCCACAACAAGAAGCAAGCCGAGTAGAAAAGCTAAACAAGCAAGAAAAGTCCTGGCGCTCCACAAGTCAAGATCCTCCAAATGCAGTACTCACTTTTCAAGGCTTGGGCTCGACCTGTGAACAGATCAGATCAGTGGCATTTTTACCAACCAATATTACAGCAGAAGAGATTGAAAAGGGGCGTTTGATGCAAAGAATTCTAACATAGCTAAAAGGTTTTCAGAATCTTAATGCCATGAATTCTAAAAAGAAAGGTTAAGTTTATTGGATGTTGTGATACATGATCTCGTACTGAGCCATTATGAGCGCACCTGCAAAAGCTTCTATCAATGAGGAATTTTATAAAAACAAAAACTCAGGGAGAAAAACCCTTGGTACGACCTAAAGTCAGTGGAAGCCTCGGCTAGAAAACACATCCAACGAATAAGTACAGAAAGAAACTTTTGATGGCTCAGACTATAGAACAATTACCTAACAAGCGCAACAATCATTCATTCAAATATAATGTCAGAGTCGTCGCAACACCAACTGTCCGATTGGATAGCTATATATATATATATCAAATCAAGGGATTGATATTCACAAAGGAATTTGGATATTGAGTTTGAGAGCTCTATTGAGATGGATTTGAAATAACTAGAGTGTACATACTAAATAATATGAGTGATTTGAAATACTTCATATTAAGGATTAATCTATACAATCTCAACAAATTATGTCCCTTTTATTCCAAATTTATCTTCCACTTTATATCACAAGCCGCCAATGGCTAGAGCTGGCAATCTTCACAACAACCCAATTATCCGCCAATGGCCGCCCATTTAAAATACGTCCAAACTGACCCATTTATTTAGGAAATTGAAATTGGGGTATGTTGGTCCAGCCCATTTATAAATGGGTTTATATGGGTTGGACATGGGTCCTAATTGGGGTAAAAAAATTTGGACGCAGTTCATGAAAAGGGGAATTCACTATGGCAGTGGCTTTGAAGACTAGTCAACTTTGGCTTTGAAGAAACAAAAGACGAGTTGAAAAGTTCCATTGGAACTATCCCGATGAGAATCGTTGGAGTTTGGCTCTTGTCAAACACATCAAGCCAATTTATTTGGGTCAAAAGTGGGCTCATGGGTATTAACTATTAATGCCAACCCACCCATATCCAACCCATTCAACCTTGGCCTATATCTACCCTGCCCATATCCAACCCGTGATCCGTATCAAACTGCCCAATTCCGACCCAACCCACCCATTTGCCCCCTCTACCTATGACTAAGCCTCTTGTATTTTTCATAACCTCAATGATCAAATCCATTGATTTGAATTTAATAGATATCCAAACAGACCCTAAAGGAAATCCAGACAAAGAATTTGTGACACTGCATGACTGTATTCATTACTAACCCTAGGTTTTTTACATATAAACAAGAAATCTGAGGTTAACTTGAGTCTTTGAGAGGTAAGGAGTCAATGAGGCTCCCAGATGTATTGCCTACACGGCCAGTGAAAACTTATTGGCATATTAAAAGAAATTATACATCAATCTAACCTAGTTTAGGACATTGAACACCAATAAATTACAAGTAAAAGTAAAAAGAGCACATAGGGACAGAAGACAGACCCGGCTTGTGTGTTTCATAGCACACGTATAGGTACCTCCTTCGTTATTGTAAATTTGGTGTTCAAAGCCATGGCAGCTTAAACCATTGTTTCCTGGATTTCCATTTCAAGTTATAACTTATAAACCATTACCTTCTCCAACAAATGGCTTTCATTCTGAAAACATGCTGAGTGGAATCTTCCACATCAAAACCCTAAAAGCAATATCCAGAGTGAATGGTTGCTTCAGCGGGTGTCAGTAGGTGCAAAGCTAGTACCTTGAGGCCTCGAGATATAGAGATCTTGTAGCCTTAATAAAGTGGGATGGTGAAACAGGATTCTTCTAGCCAGCCCGAATCGAGTAGGACACAAGGCATATTTTTTGTTTGGTTTGGTTTTTCTGAGATTCTCAAAGCTGAAAGTAATCATAAATCAATTTCTGATGCTTTAGAAAAAAGACAAAAAAAAAAAAGTTAATGGCCTCAAGCATGGTACATGATCATTATGAAATTTAAGCTTAAACTCTCCTAAATCCAGTAATATTACATGATAGAGTCCTAAGGTACAGTCGCATAAAATGGAAAAATAAAAACAACTTTATTTATGCTAGAGACAAGTGCGCCTCCAGGTTAAAGTAGTAAAAAAGTGTGAAATATGTCAATTCAGGAAAGAATCACAAAGGCTGGCACATTAACTCATATTTTCCTTGCAACAATAAATAAAATTCATCCTCCAATCATGTTCTATCATGGCACCAGTTTATACAACAAAGCCTTGCAATGGAAGTCTAAATTTTAATCTTCTAATAAATATACCAATTCATCACCCAAAACTTTCCAGTGAGCAAGCAATATAATGGTAAGTTAAAAGTGCCTCACAGAACTACAGTAACAAAGTATAACAATCATACATCCCAAATACTTTTGACAATTGCATCACCCAAACCAATAATAGAATACCGGAAGTCTTGGGTAGAGGTCCAACAACAACTAACCAGCACTAAAGCTAGATGTATTATGTTTATGAATTATGTGTTGGAAGTATCTGTTGAATACTTACAGCAGGGGATAACGAGTTATGAAGATTTCAATTTACTCCTTTGTGTTTTGGCCCTGGAGCACTTAACCCCTTGACAAGCCAATTCCACAGCCACGTGGTTTTGCTTGATTTACACTTACAGACCTCAACCAATCTCATCCAAATTGATGCAAAATGGGTCACACGACCCTATTTTCAGAGTTGGCATGAAAAAACAATGAAGCCATAGTTAAAATTCAATCAATATTGGATATCTTCACCTTCTTCCCCTACAAATATTTTTTCCACCTACCACTGGCTATCTCACATCTCAAGTACTTATCCACATAAGATTGATTCATATTTCGAATATTGGAGGTAAAACCATCTCTAACTATACTAGGAATAGACCATGACCAAGTAATTCTCTACCGCAACTTCAAACATTAAATGAAAGAATAAACTATAGAAGCAAAAATTGCCCACAAAAGAAGCCAAAGAACACATATATCTTACCTGCTGCTGCTGCTGCTGTTGGGTGGCTTGCTGGTAATTTCCATATCCAGATAGCTTCCATAGTACATATTGGGATCTTGAGTAGATCTAACACATCCACCAGTTTCATATCCGCGTTGATATCCATAAGATCCACTGTTCCACTGGTTTGGATCCAGCTGAGTCTAAACAAAGCCAAGTTTATGTTTTAGTACTTCATCTGAAAAGAAGTAAAGTAAATTGCAGAAAGCACAATTTACTCAGTTTTAGATGATAGAAACCTGTTCGTTTGAAGGACTACGACCCCGTGAAAGTCTGATATTTTGTCCTCCCAACTGAGTTCCATTTAACATCTTCAGGGCTACCTCCGCACAATGACTGCCAGCACATACGCAAGGAACAGAACAAAGTCAGTCATATTAACGTGCATCATAATTTCAAGTATGTAAATGAGGCAGACATAGCTTACCTGTCAGCAAATTGAACAAACCCACATCCTTCGCCAACTAGAACTTTCACGTGGACTAACTGCCCATACGGACTGAAAATTTGCCTAAGCTGCTCTGCCGAAACACTATCATTCAAACCACCAACAGATATCTGGAAATGCAAATCAGTGGCCACGACCATATCAGATTCCCTCCCAAAAATTATGTAAAAAGGCGCGCGCGCACACACACAGAGGATACAGGGGGGGAACATGTACACTTGTATTAATCGAATCATCCACATTCTGCATTCCCGAAGTTTTCTGATATGAAGCTGCAACCAGGAAAGCAAAAAGTTAAAAAAAATGACTAAAAATGATGTTTCCTCAAACAACAATGCAAGATACATTTCTATGGATCGTGTTAAAAAATAAATAACCCTGCAGGAGATTTCCATGCAGAGCCGAAAATCATGATCCATCGATCTCAACAACAGCGTGCAACTGTGATAAGCAACTTCGGCAGACAATTTCTCATGGTAAATAGTATCTTCCGAAACTAAAAATCTCGAAAGCTCAACTATTTCTAACACTGAGCAATCTATCTATTCTAAGCAACAATCACAACATCTGAAAAGCGAAAAAATACATACACAAATACACGGTCGATCCAAAATAGAGAAACTGCAAGTGTGCTATATTGTTGTTCCTTCAGAAACCCAAAAGAAAGTAGTTTCACACTTCTAAAATGCAGTGTCCACCTCTATGTGTTCCAGGTAAGAAAAGACGTGTGTCAGCTATCAAATACAATTTCAAAAAAGTATAAACGTATGGTGCTATAATATTTCAAAAAGTAAGGACGCTGCAAATGCGGTGTAATAATGGCCAGCTTTTCCACAAGAAATTCGAAATAATGTAATATCACACTTTTGCAATGCTCTACCCCCCGAAGTGTTCAACTTTTTTTCACATGCTTGAAGGGAGAGGAAATAGCGTAAGAACCAAGTAACTGAAGATGACAGACGAAGAAAAAAAACACACCTACTAGTTAGTGAAAAGAAACCCAAGGACCCTACGACTTTCCTTGCTTGATTGCAAACAAATAAAATTGACGCGTTCTCAATTCAACCAAGCTCGACAAGGCTTTATCCCACACTATAGATGTGGAATGTGAACCCCACGTGAGTCTTGGATTTTTTTATTTTTTTATTTTTTATTTTGAACGGGGGAGTCTTGGATAATTGAATATCTAACATTGCTTCTGAAGTGACAAATAAATGTCTAAAAAACATACAACATAACATTAGCACAACATGTACAGAGGGGCGGTTGAAGTCCATTATGCCACTAGAGACAAAGCCTAAATCATTTTCTAATTTAAGAGGAACTCCATATTGATAATAGGACCCATTATAACGGTATCCCATCCTTTAAAAATAAAAACAAAATCCCCAAGTGGAAAGAAAGTGGCAAAAAGACAATTGAAAATTGAAATAAAGAATGGTCCAACCAATCCAAATGAACGACACGGACCAACAAACATAAGCCGAGAGGCTAAACTAAATTTTTATAACTAGGCCTCCAATATGCAATTCCAAACGATTGGATGAAGATTGGAACTGCAGTACAAAGTGAGACTTTTCTAGAGAGAGTAAATCAAACAAAATTAAAGGAGAATTTAAAGCAACGCCAAGAGGAATTACTCAACGGTAGAATTTACCCTTAGTCTGCTAACGAAGAAAAAGTTTCCATGTCAATTTGCCCCATCCTAGAAGTCCTAGTGTTATTCAGCACGTGTTTCTCCCCCTCATCTTCAGTTATTCTTAGTTTACTACCGAATCGAACAAGACGAGAAAGAATGACAATAATGATTACACCATGTGGTCTTCTCCAACAGATGTAGAATGCACATGTGGAAAGTATAAGCATTATCGTACCTTCTGATATACCGAATGCTTTGCCAGGAGGTATCACTGACTTTGTGTCAGACCCCTTGGGTGTTGAACTGCTACCCCTCTACTTGAACTCTCTGTCTCCATAGGCTGGTTCGTTTCGATTCCCCCCATTTTTTTGATTTAGGTAGTCTTGTTGAATTCCCCAAAATCTTTTTATGGCCGTGACATGTACAACAAAGTCGAGTCCGTGCGTAAGGAAAGATGTTAACCCGAATATCCTCTCGCGGGAGTCGGGCTAACATCTTTCCTCACCCCGTTTGGTTATCGAGGCAGACAATCATTTACCAACCGCTTACGGTTGTCAAGTAACATGGATTCTCTAATCTAAATACTAAAAGGCCCTTCAGTTAGGTGTGACAAAAGTTGTTCATTGAATTAATTATACTAATTACTATCGATTATTTTTGGTTTAGGTCATGGGAACGAAAATAAGTTTTGGAGATCGGTTTACAGAGAATAACATGAGGAACTTGCACATTTCGTCGCTGCTCCGGGAAGAATTTTACAATAGGTTGAGGGGACTTGTGGTTTTCATTCAAACAAAGTATAATAAAGTTCCTCCTTCAAGGGTGTCCAAACGCGCAAAAGTAAGGTTTTCAAAAGCGGAGGAAAATTTAAAGGAAAAGATTGGTGCTGGAGTTATTATGACCAAAGAGGGTGCTATATTGACATGCTCGCGCGTTGTTCCTGATAATTTAGTCTCGGTGAAATTTAGTTTCGAGCAGGATAGGGGGGAGTTTTTGGATGCAACACTGGTTTGCAGAGACAAAAATTTGGACTTGGCCATTTTGCTGCCTACAAGAAAACTTTCACGGGACTACGCAATGCTTTCACCAGATGAGAGGGTGGATGTAGGAATGTAGCATTAGAACAACCTTCCTCAGGTTGCACTTCTTTCTTCAGGCACCATCTGAGGAATGGAGGTGTTCACAGTTTCTCACCCAGCAAGAGGTCGCATGAAGTACACATTTTCATGTGGTGAGGTTACGTATCCCAATAATCGCCTGAAGAAAGAAGTGCAACCTGAGGAAGGTTGTTCTAATGCTACATTCCTACATCCACCCTCTCATCTGGTGAAAGCATTGCGTAGTCCCGTGAAAGTTTTCTTGTAGGCAGCAAAATGGCCAAGTCCAAATTTTTGTCTCTGCAAACCAGTGTCGCATCCAAAAACTTCCCAATATTCTGCTCGAAGCTAAATTTCACCGAGACTAAATTATCAGCAACAATGCGCAAGCATGTCAATATATCACCCTCTTTGGTCATAATAACTCCAACACCGATTTTTTCCTTTAAATTTTCCTCCGTTTTGAAAACCTTACTTTTGGGGGTTTGGACACCCTTGAAGGAGGAACTTTATTATACTTTGTTTGAATGAAAACTACAAGTCCCCTCAACCTATTGTAAAATTCTTCCCGGAGCAGCGGCGAAAGGTGCAAGTTTCTCGTGTTATTCTCTGCAAACCGATCTCCAAAACTTATTTCCGTTCACATGACCTAAACCAAAAATAATCGATAGTAATTAGTATAATTAATTCAATGAACAACTTTTGTCGCACCTAACTGAAGGGCCTTTTAGTATTTAGATTAGAGAATCCATGTTACTTGACAACCGTAAACGGTTGGTAAATGATTGTCTGCCTCGATAACCGAACGGGGTGAGGAAAATTGTCTCATACCCAAACCAAACAGCGTTTGGATATTCTCCAATGATGAAATGTAAACCTGATTTGAACCCCAATAAATAGCCAACAGAAGTGGGTGAAGCTCTGTTCAATATCATCAACAAACCAATCAGTCGAATATTGTAGCAACTAGATAAGCGGTGCATCAATGCAAACCAACTATGGAGGTGCAGTTAATAATCATCAATTTCAGCTGGGAATCAGTATTATAAATAGATGTGTGTGTTTGTATTGCAGATCATGGGAAGCAAAGTGAGAAAGAGAGAGTGAGCAAAGGTGTGAAATTTGAGAGTTTCTCAATTCGTGTAATCGTGTGTTCGTATCAATAAAATCAGTGTGTGATTTTCCTCTCAAATTGTGAGTTTCATAATCACCTCCAGTGGTTCTCTTGTGTGAGCAATTTTGTTGTCTTCCCTTCAAGTGGTATCAAAGCCACCCAGGCCGATCCGCCACTCTTTCTCAAATCCGGGTGATTTGGAGGGTTTTGTACGAGTATTTTGTTACCTTTTTTTCCAGAAAAATCAGAGAGAGGGGGGGAGAGAGAGAGAGACGAACCAGAGGTGGCGTTGGGCTGCTAGATCTGGGTTGCCGACATCGGACGTCGTTGGTCAGGCCCCGTCGTCGGATTTCGCTGGAAGCCCCGTCGTCGGACTTCATTTGGAAGGAAAGGGAGAAGTTAAAGAAATGAAATGGAGGAAGAACAGTATAATCAAGGAGGAATGGGAGAACGTATCTAGTGTATCAATGTCCCATGCAACTATTTGTTCCCAGAGGCTATCCAATGGCTATTTTTAATTGAAAGGTAAAAAATAATACAATACATATTCTAAAAAAAATAAGGTTAAGACTTTTTGGTGCCAAATTGGGGAAAAAATTTTGGGTACCGAGTGGGTACCACGTGGCCGAGCCCACGTGGTACCCGAACATTGCATCCGGGTCGTCCAAAAGTGTATTGGACGGTCGAGATCGAAACCCTCTCTCTCCTCCTCTCTCTCCTGTTTCTCTCTCTTGTTTCTCTCTCTTTAATCCGAGCCGTCCAAAACCGAAATGGACGGCCCAGATTGCGCGAGCGGGTACCACGTGGTACCCACTCGGCATTGAAAAATTTCTCCAAATTGGGTAAATGGCTAGCCATTTTGGCATTCCATTGGCCTTGCTCTAATTAATTTCTTAATTTTTTTTCGGAAATATTATTTTTTTAACATCTAACATATTTTAAATATATTTATGTAGTAATTACGTACTTATTTTAATTAATATGTATTTTTGTGATTATTATGTATTTATTGTCATTATAATGAAGAAATGTTCTATTATATTTTTAGGTTCTGTATGTAAGAAATATGAAGAAATGTTCCCTCAAAATTATGTTATTAATATATAAAGTGATATTTTGTTGTCAATAATTATTAAAATGTATATGATTTAATCCTGCGATAAGAATCCTATGTCCGCCACTAGTACGAGGTTTATCCTTATTCCCACCTTTTGACTGTTAAATTTTTGGCAAATTTTTTGATCAATGAAATTTAAAGAGCCCTACCAGTGAAGTAAGTGAGGAATTCTAATCTAAAATACAAAGATAATAACAAATAGCACTTCTAAAACTGTCATAATAAGAAGTTCGGCAACACCTGCAAGGTGATGGCCATAATACACACTCATGAAATATGCGTACTATTTGTACCCATTGTATGGTTCATATTGTGCCACCTAATGACAATCGTAACTTTTATACAAAAATCCTAACTTTTATACAAAAAAAAAATCCTAACTTTTTATTCACAAGAAGTAATCGATTCGTAACATTTTTAAGAATGTATACCATACACATCCAAACAAGAATGTAGGCCTTTCCTGTAAGAACCCGTATGAAAAATCACTTTTTGGGGAAGTTTCGATTTGGCCGATAAAAAATGCCGGTAATTGTTCATTGGATTTTTCTAATCACAACGGCATAATTGGAAGTTATTTTTAAGTAAGACAAAGTTGTCTTTCACCCATTTTATTCGGAGAAAAATCTGTCGTTTTTCAGTTTTGTACTAAAAGTGGGGGGATGAGATTTTGATGTGATTAGAATTTTAAAATTTTAGAAATGCCATTGTTTCCAAATGGGGGGTACTTCCTTATTTTCATAAATAAATTAAAGTAAAGAAAACTCAAAATTTTAGTCTTTACTTAAGTTTGGTTTATGAAAATAAGTATTGTGGTTACATACTATATACACAAGTGACATTTGGGTGTGAGGGGTAATTAAGGGGTTATAATAAGTAGTGTGGGGCAAATTTGCAAAAAAAACAAAATATCTCACTCTCCCTCTCTCCTCCACCGATCGGCCCACCCTCCCTCTCTCTTCTCCTCCATTTTTACTCACTCCAAGCTCCAACCTTGCCTTCCCCACTCAACCTCTTCAAGAACCAAGGCCATATTCACGTTCTACGCACCGTGGGGAGCTTGGGTCACCTTGGATTCGCACCGGGAGCACATAATTCGGGATTTGGGGCTAGGGTTTCATTCATCTCCATTTTTCAAGCAAATCTTTGAGGTAGGGGAACAATGTCTACTCTCTCTAGTTATATGCTTATGATTTGTTGCACATACTTGATTTTTGGCCTCAATCTCCTTGAATTTCATGTTTTTCCCAATTTGTGTGGGTTTTTCCACTTTGATTTCTTGATCTATGAATTTGCTTGTTGATTGGTAAAATTGGGAGTGAAATTGACCTCCCTTCATGTTTAATTATTGCCTAGCATTTCCAATTTGAGCCTAAACTATCTCTATTGTGATTGGGTTGAAATTCCACGCCCTAAGGGTGAAAATCTGTTCAGATTACTGTTCATAGCTGCTGCCCCTATAATTTCCAGCCACTGCCCCTGTTTTTGGGGTGGTTTTCGGTCACCCTTTGATGTCCGTTTGGTCCCCGATTGCTTATACTTTCATAAAATCGACTTTTGGCATCACTTTGAACAATGTTTTGACTCGAGAACTTTGATTTTATAAACAAATATGTCATTTTACATCACATGAAAGTTTGATGGTTTTTAGAAAGCGTGGGGGTGTGTGCGTCACCCTTTTATCGAAAGATGTGAAATCTTGAAATGAAACTTGGAAAACGGACTTGTTATGAAAGTTTTGATAAAATGTTTGGGATAATGAGATGTTCTTAAACCGATACCATCATTTGGTAAAATTTTTGATAAAGGCACGCGGGGCCTATGGAACCCGGCAGAGGCACGCGGGGCCTACGGAACCCGGCAGAGGCACGCGGGGCCTACGGAACCCGGCAGAGGCACGCGGGGCCTATGGAACCCGGCAGAGGGATTAAATCCCTAGTACTAAATAAACTTGATGATTTTTCTTCAATGAAAGAAATGAGAATTGAAGTTTTGGACTATCCTTAAAGTTTTGTCGAAACTCGTTTTATAAACTTGATTTTGACTTGTGTGATGAACTTGGGTGGTTGGGTGAAATGAAAAGGATATTTGGGTTACGTTTTGGACACTTATAAATGACTTTTGAAAACATGAGTTGTGGGTGGATACTTGGAAATCACTTGGGTACGTTGAAACTTTCTAAATTCTTCCTTTCTTCCTCCATGACTTGGACTCGCACATGAATAATCATTTGACTTATCTTACCCTCACGTGCATGCATCATATTCTTATACCTAGCGTTAGTAGAATAGTTCTCCTACGAGCAAGTGTGCTCACCCTATCATTTTCAGGTACCCAGCTTTGATCGTGCATGGTTTGGAATGCATGACTTGGATGATGAGCATACATGGCATGGAGTTGTTTTCTTCATCTTCTACGCATTAAACTTTCTTTTGGGGAGAAGTTAATGTAACTCTAATTTCTTTTACCATCTTTTGACTTTGGATTTGTAAAAACTTATGAGATATCATTTCGACTTCACCTTTGGGGCAAGGGTGCCCAAACATTTGATAGCCGTTGGGCTAAGGATGTACTCTTAATTATGGAAATCTTTATCTTTTAACTTACTTATTGTTTGAGATTCTTTTATTTATGTTTTGGAAAAATGAGGGCGTGACAACTTGGTATCAGAGCTTTGGGCTCGAAAACTTTGAGACCGTGGGGAGACTTAAAGTCTCGGGGCTTAAACCATTGCATTTTTTTTTTTTTTTTTTCTTCATGAAAACTATTTTCTCATTCATTGTGTGCTTGTGTGACATTCATGAGCATGAAGTCATTGTAGTAGCATTGCATTACATGTGAAGGCATAGTGTTGAGTTGTACCCGTGTTGGGATTTGGCATTGGAGGCTTAGACCTCATTGAGATATTGTGGAACTAAATGGATCTTTCTTTCTTATCTTATAATAGAACTATGCCGCCTCGACGTGAACCACCGGTTAGGGGTGCGGGAAGGAATAAGAGAGCTAGGGGCGGCGGTCGCCGTAATCAACGGGTTGAGGATGAAATTAGTCAACGTGGGGAAAATTCGGGGGATGAGGAAAGGCGCGAAACGGGGGCACAAGATCCTCAAGGGCCACTTTTGGCCCAATTGGTCACCGCTCTTACCACCGTCATCAACCAACCACGAGGGAATCCTACACCTAGCGCTATGGAGATTGCCGAGAAATTTGGCAAGTTGCACCCTCCACAATTCGATGGGAAATCCGGGATCCGCTTGATGCCAACCATTGGCTTGCAGAGATGAGGAAACGTTTCGACGTTATGGACATCACTAGTGACACCACGAAGATCCGCTTGATGGGTTGCCAACTCTTCGGCGAGCCAAATGAATGGTGGGAATCTATTTTGTCGGCACGTAGGGATGCACGGAGAGCCGATAGGGCGGCTAGACATGTGGTGGAACCGGATGTTGAGAACATCACTTGGGCGGAGTTTGAGACCTTGTTTGAAAACCAATACTTTCCTCAATCTTACCGCGATAACTTAAGAGAGCAATTTGAGAGGCTCGAGCAAGGGAGCATGACCGTTAGTGAGTACGCGCTCAAATTTCAATCCTTGAGTCGATATGCGCCGGAGTTGGTTAGCACCGAGGCATTGAAATGTCGCCGATTTGAAAAGGGGTTGCATTCGTCCGTTAAGAGGCTTGTTATAAGTAGCCGGTTGAACTCATTCACAGAGATAGTTGAGCTAGCAAGGAACTTAGAGTTGCCGAGGGATGCCATGAGGAATTCACGGGGTTCGGATACTAGGCACTCGACCGGGAATGTGAGTGTGACTACGGGGAGCTATGGGAGCCAGAGTAGGAAGAGACAGAGGGATACTTTTTCACCACCACTGAGCCGATCGGGCTCCCGTACACCTACTGCTTCGAGTTTTGGGGGACCTTCTTCTCACTTTTCTAGACCTCAGGCCACTTGCTTTTATTGTCGACAGGAGGGGCACGTTCGGGCTAATTGCCCTCAGCTTCGGTCTCAGCCACAGTCTAGGCCTCCTCCACCACCGCGTTCTCAGACTTCGGGGGCTTGCTTTGAGTGTGGCGGGTTTGGCCACGTCGCCAGGCACTGTCCGCAGAGAGGGGTTTCACGTAGTGAGTCGGGCTCGGTCCAGCAGCCTAGAGGTGGACAGAGTTTCAGTCAGCAGCAGAGGGGCACACAGAGCCAGCCGCACTACCGTCAGACCACCACAGTTCAGGGGCCACGGGGTGGTATGGGGGCGAGTTCGTCCACACCGGTTCAGACAGTTCAGGGCAGGGCCTACGCCGTTACTGCAGCCACACCACCTCCTTTCACTACTACTCAGACGCCAGAGACTTCTGTTGTGAGGGGTACATTTCATCTCTTCAACTCATTTGCTAAGGTTTTGTTTGATTCTGGAGCATCACACTCTTTCATTGCTGCATCATTTGTACGTGCACTAGAGTTAGAAACCGAGGAGCTTAATCCTCCATTGTTTGTTGACACACCGTTGGGTGGTAGGACTCCGCTAGACCGTATATGCCGGGGTTGTGAGTTGGTAATCCTTGATCGTCGGTTCTTGTTTGATTTCATCGTACTAGGTATGTCCGGGTTCGATCTCATCTTGGGGATGGATTGGTTATCGACTTTTCACGCGACTATTGATTGTTTCAAGCGCCGAGTTCGTATATGTCCGCCGGAAGGGGGTTGTTTTGAGTTTTCCGGGGAGCGTCGGGAACCGCTACAACCGTATTTGTGTGGGCCTCGGGAAAGGGAGTCGATTGCGTGTCTACTAGCGAGTTTGACGTTAGATGAGGATTTGTCCACTCGTGGGGAGTTACCGATGGTCGTTTGTGACTTTCCGGACGTTTTTCCGGAAGAGTTACCGGGTTTGCCACCCGAGCGGGAGGTTGAGTTCACAATAGATCTATTGCCGGGCACCGCACCTATTTCTATGTCACCTTATCGCTTCGCACCGGCCGAGTTGAGAGAATTGAAAACCCAACTCCAAGAGTTACAAGATTTAGGCTTCATTCGCCCTAGTACTTCGCCGTAGGGCGCACCGGCTCTTTTTGCGCAAAAGAAAGATGGGTCTCTCCGTTTGTGTATCGATTACCGTAAGCTAAACCGGGTCACCATTAAGAACAAGTATCCCATGCCTAGAATTGACGACTTGTTTGATCAACTAAGGGGCGCGACTTGCTTTTCCAAAATTGATTTGAGATCCGGTTATCACCAACTTAAAGTTCGTCGAGAGGATATTCCGAAAACCGCCTTTCGTACTCGATATGGCCATTATGAGTTCGTGGTCATGCCTTTCGGTCTCACTAATGCTCCCGCTACTTTCATGGACTTGATGAATCGCATCTTTCGAGCTTATCTTGATCGGTTTGTCGTAGTTTTTGTTGACGACATTCTCATTTATTCACCCACCGAAGAAGATCACCAATCTCACCTCACCATTGTTCTTGAACTCTTGAGAGAGCACCGGTTGTATGCTAAGTTGAGCAAGTGCGAGTTTTGGTTGTCCGAGGTTAAATTCTTGGGTCATGTGGTATCGAGGGATGGGGTTTCCGTAGATCCGGGCAAAATAGAATCGGTTTTGAATTGGGAGCGTCCGAAGAGTGTGTTTGAGATTCGGAGCTTTTTGGGTTTGGCCGGGTATTACCGACGATTTGTTCTTGACTTCTCGCGACTAGCGGCACCGATGACACGGTTGACACGTAAGGGGACACGGTTTGTGTGGGACGACAAGTGTGAGTCGGCTTTCGAAGAGTTGAAGAAACGGTTGACTAGCGCACCTATCTTGATTGTGCCCGAGCGTGGAGTTGGCTACTCCGTTTATTGCGATGCGTCACGGGAAGGGCTTGGTTGCGTGTTAATGCAAAATGGGCGAGTTGTGGCGTATGGGTCTCGACAACTTAAGACACATGAGCGTAACTATCCCACTCACGACTTAGAGTTGGCGGCCGTTGTTTTTGCATTGAAGAGTTGGAGGCATTATCTTTATGGCGAGAAGTTTGAGGTATTTTCGGATCACAAGAGTTTGAAGTATTTGTTCTCCCAAAAAGAATTGAACCTTAGGCAACGCCGTTGGATGGAGCACATAGAAGACTATGACTTTGATCTCCAATATCATCCGGGCAAAGCAAACGTGGTAGCGGACGCATTGAGTAGGAAACCGGCGAGTTTGGCGAGTCTAATTATCGATGAGTGGAAGATGATGAAAGACTTGGGGTTTTACGCGCTTCATTGCGAGGAAGTCCGTGAAGGGGTAACTTTGTGTAATCTTACCGTGCATTCGACTTTATCTAGCCGTGTGATTGAAGCCCAACAAAACGACGAGGAAGCGGGGGTATTTCGTGCTAAATTTCTTAGCGGAGAGGCAAGCGAGGGTTGGATGATTCATGCCGATCTAAGTGTTCGTTTTCAAGGGAAGCTTTTCGTACCTATCTCGTGTCGAGAGGAAATCTTGCGAGAGTTTCACCATTCACCGTTGGCCGTGCATCCGGGCGGGACGAAAATGTATCACGATTTGCGTCGGCAATTTTGGTGGCCGGGGATGAAAAGGGACGTTGCCATCTTTGTTTCTAAGTGTTTGACATGTCAACAAGTGAAAGCGGAACACCAACGACCCGCGGGCGAATTACAACCATTACCGGTAGCCGAATGGAAGTGGGAGAATGTGACTATGGATTTCGTGACGGGTTTGCCGAGATCGCCGAGGGGGCATGAGTTATGCCGATCGACGTAGACGACCATTGTCATTCGAGGTGGGAGACCATGTGTTTCTCAAGATATCACCGCGCCGGGGATTGAGTCGATTTGGACGAGGGGGTAAATTATCACCACGTTATATTGGGCCGTTTGATATCATAGAGCGGATTGGAGAAGTCGCGTATCGATTGGCGCTACCGCCAAAGTTGTCGGGCATTCATGATGTTTTTCACGTTTCCATGTTGAAGAAGTATGAGCCGGATCCGTCGCATGTGCTTGAATGGTCCGAATTAGAGCTAGAGACCGATGCGTCCTATGGAGAGAAACAGATACGGGTAGTGGATACGAAGGAGAAAGTGCTAAGGGGTAAAACGATTCAATTGGTGAGGGTCTTGTGGAATAACTTTGGTAGCGAGGAATCCACGTGGGAACGAGAAGATGAGATGAAAGAGAAATATCCGGACTTGTTTACCGCATAATCTGTGAGTTTTCAATTTGAAAGTTGTGCATTTCTTTGATACGGTGTTGGATATGATTAGCAATACGGTTGCATGTCATACATATCACATGTTGCATATTCATGCATTGACACGTGAAATTTTGAGGACAAAATTTTTCTAAGGAGGGTAGAATGTAAGAACCCATATGAAAAATCACTTTTTGGGGAAGTTTCGATTTGGCCGATAAAAAATGCCGGTAATTGTTCATTGGATTTTTCTAATCACAACGGCATAATTGGAAGTTATTTTTAAGTAAGGCAAAGTTGTCTTTCACCCATTTTATTCGGAGAAAAATCTGTCGTTTTTCAGTTTTGTACTAAAAGTGGGGGGATGAGATTTTGATGTGATTAGAATTTTAAAATTTTAGAAATGCCATTGTTTCCAAATGGGGGGTACTTCCTTATTTTCATAAATAAATTAAAGTAAAGAAAACTCAAAATTTTAGTCTTTACTTAAGTTTGGTTTATGAAAATAAGTATTGTGGTTACATACTATATACACAAGTGACATTTGGGTGTGAGGGGTAATTAAGGGGTTATAATAAGTAGTGTGGGGCAAATTTGCAAAAAAACAAAATATCTCACTCTCCCTCTCTCCTCCACCGATCGGCCCACCCTCCCTCTCTCTTCTCCTCCATTTTTACTCACTCCAAGCTCCAACCTTGCCTTCCCCACTCAACCTCTTCAAGAACCAAGGCCATATTCACGTTCTACGCACCGTGGGGAGCTTGGGTCACCTTGGATTCGCACCGGGAGCACATAATTCGGGATTTGGGGCTAGGGTTTCATTCATCTCCATTTTTCAAGCAAATCTTTGAGGTAGGGGAACAATGTCTACTCTCTCTAGTTATATGCTTATGATTTGTTGCACATACTTGATTTTTGGCCTCAATCTCCTTGAATTTCATGTTTTTCCCAATTTGTGTGGGTTTTTCCACTTTGATTTCTTGATCTATGAATTTGCTTGTTGATTGGTAAAATTGGGAGTGAAATTGACCTCCCTTCATGTTTAATTGTTGCCTAGCATTTCCAATTTGAGCCTAAACTATCTCTATTGTGATTGGGTTGAAATTCCACGCCCTAAGGGTGAAAATCTGCTCAGATTACTGTTCATAGCTGCTGCCCCTATAATTTCCAGCCACTGCCCCTGTTTTTGGGGTGGTTTTCGGTCACCCTTTGATGTCCGTTTGGTCCCCGATTGCTTATACTTTCATAAAATCGACTTTTGGCATCACTTTGAACAATGTTTTGACTCGAGAACTTTGATTTTATAAACAAATATGTCATTTTACATCACATGAAAGTTTGATGGTTTTTAGAAAGCGTGGGTGGGTGTGTGCGTCACCCTTTTATCGAAAGATGTGAAATCTTGAAATGAAACTTGGAAAACGGACTTGTTATGAAAGTTTTGATAAAATGTTTGGGATAATGAGATGTTCTTAAACCGATACCATCATTTGGTAAAATTTTTGATAAAGGCACGCGGGGCCTATGGAACCCGGCAGAGGCACGCGGGGCCTACGGAACCCGGCAGAGGCACGCGGGGCCTATGGAACCCGGCAGAGGGATTAAATCTCTAGTACTAAATAAACATGATGATTTTTCTTCAATGAAAGAAATGAGAATTGAAGTTTTGGACTATCCTTAAAGTTTTGTCGAAACTCGTTTTATAAACTTGATTTT
This sequence comes from Vaccinium myrtillus, assembly GCA_016920895.1. Lineage (NCBI taxonomy): Eukaryota > Viridiplantae > Streptophyta > Magnoliopsida > Ericales > Ericaceae > Vaccinium > Vaccinium myrtillus. The sequence goes on along the minus strand of CM029278.1, from coordinate 28,361,195 downwards.
GACTTGTGTGATGAACTTTGGTGGTTGGGTGAAATGAAAAGGATATTTGGGTTACGTTTTGGACACTTATAAATGACTTTTGAAAACATGAGTTGTGGGTGGATACTTGGAAATCACTTGGGTACGTTGAAACTTTCTAAATTCTTCCTTTCTTCCTCCATGACTTGGACACTTGGACTCGCACATGAATAATCATTTGACTTATCTTACCCTCACGTGCATGCATCATATTCTTATACCTAGCGTTAGTAGAATAGTTCTCCTACGAGCAAGTTTGCTCACCCTATCATTTTCAGGTACCCAGCTTTGATCGTGCATGGTTTGGAATGCATGACTTGGATGATGAGCATACATGGCATGGAGTTGTTTTCTTCATCTTCTACGCATTAAACTTTCTTTTGGGGAGAAGTTAATGTAACTCTAATTTCTTTTACCATCTTTTGACTTTGGATTTGTAAAAACTTATGAGATATCATTTCGACTTCACCTTTGGGGCAAGGGTGCCCAAACATTTGATAGCCGTTGGGCTAAGGATGTACTCTTAATTATGGAAATCTTTATCTTTTAACTTACTTATTGTTTGAGATTCTTTTATTTATGTTTTGGAAAAATGAGGGCGTGACATTTCCCATACTGCAAATAAAAGATGTTAGTAGAAACTCCAAAGTTGTACCTCAATTCAAGATTAGAGTAGCAAAAAAGAATGTGGAATCTCATCCCAGCAAGGGCGATTCCAAGGGGTGCAAGGTCGATAAGGGCTTCTACACAACTCCAAGTATCTTTGTTTATTATACTAATTTTAATTTTAATTAAGAAAAATCCTATGGGATAGGCCCCTTATAAAATTTCCTGGTAAAATTTTAAGTTATCAATCAATTTTTAGGTTGCATTTATAAAATTAAACGGTGGTTATGCACAAGCACACAATATCGTCTTTTTTTTAATCTCTCAAGTAACGATATATACTTATAAAATATATATTTTATTATAAGTAAGAAAATATGAGCAAAAGAAAAGCAAAAGAATGTAAAACAAAATGAAAAAGTTTGAAGTTCTTGCTAGATACAAATCCTGCGACCGCCACTGCATCTTAGATACAAATCATGTGTTCGCCACTGCATCTCCTTCCGCCATAAGGGTCTAGAAAATCATTGAGGGAAGAGGAAGAGATCGAGTAGAAAAACAGAGGTGGCGGTTGTTTGTAATAGTAGAGAGAGATGACCTCTGTTTGGCGTATTACTAACGTTATAGCTCAGGTTTTGAATCAATAAATTTGTTTAATTCTAGGCAAATGATTTTCACACTCCTTTTTATTCCCACACTCTCCCTTTTTGTCTTTATTCATCTTGAATTTACCAAATTACCCTTGTCTGGTGACATTTTACATGTGAAAGGCAATTTCGTACTTTCAAGTGAATAAATACACAAAAAAAAAAAAGGTGTTTGGGTAGTGAAAATCATTTTCCTAATTCTATAATTTTTTCAAAAGTATTGGTAATTTGGAGTCAATTCTTTATATATGTACTTCGAATTAGTCTTGATTAGGGAAATTTAAGAAGCAAAAAATTGGGAAATGATTTTCACACCACCTTTTTTCATATTCACACCGTCTTTTTTGTCTTTTACTGAAACCTTCATGCATAATAATTTCACTACAAGACAAAAAAAAGTGTTTTGTCAAAAAATGGGATTTGGAAATCACTTGCCTAACAATTTTATGTTCAAAAGCTAAAAAACAAAAGTTAACTAAGACTAAAAGTTAGTCTAATTGGAAAAGATAAGAGGCGTCCATATATTAAGCTAATATTTTATCAGGAGAAATACTTATTCACGGATGAGCCGTGAATAGGGTGTTTGTGCCGAACAAATTCAAGCTGTGATTCTGAGATCCAACGGTTCGGATTAATACGCACATTTTGTTATTTTGTTTTTAATCCGCCACGCTTTTAATGAGGAGAGAGATAGTGCATTGATCCGAGCCATTAAATCTCGGAATCCACGGCTTAGATTTGTTTGTCGCAAACACCCTATTCACGGCTCATCCGTGAATAAGTATTTCTCTTTTATCAATGAAGGAAAAACCAACAACAGCGTCGAAAAGTTACGAAACTATAGACAAAGGCATATGCTCCAGCCTCCAGTGCCTCTATGGGCAACCCACGCTCGGCGGCCATGATTAAAACAAAAATGCGTGAATATAATTCTCTTTTAGATACATGTGGACGATTACTGAGAATCGATTTTATAAAAATTTGAGTTTGACAGTCAACTAATTAAATACAACAAGAATTGGCATACCCTAGTTCTTGAGATACATCATTTTTTGATTAATTTGTGTTCGACATTTAATAAATTCTTTTTTTTTTTGAACTGCCATTTAATAAATTCTTAATACTAAACAAAATGGCATGAAGGAGGATTTGATACCTGTGGGCGCTGCAGAAACTTAAATGCCTTCATCCATAGTTGCTCAAGTGACAGAACAAACTAGAGAAATCTTCTATCATAAGACCCATGTAATAAATTCCATTGATAGGATTGTTCTTATTCGGTTAGATTGGAGACTCTCTATATGTAGTATTTATAAACAACCATTTCCTACCGTAAGGGAAAGTTGTCTCTAAAAGGCAGGGACAACTCCAGGATTTTCATCCAGCGCTGTAAAAAATACATAACGTGTCTATGATGAAAAGCTGTTTGCAAAAAAAAAATCTGACTAGGCAAAAGAAATATATACATATACAGTCCATCATTTGACAAAAAGACTTCAACATATTATAACATCCCACGACGAGTCTTTATATTTTGGAGAATGTAAAAAGAAGCTCAAGACCTGTTTTTGCTTATTCTCTCTAAATGTCAAAATAGAAAACTCATTCACACAAAATCAGTTTTGAAGAGGGACGGTCAAACATATAAAACTTCAAAAGGAGAAAATGAATAGCCAAAAATAGGCTCCCAAACACCCCTTAAAATTAAAGTTTAACCAAGTGCATTTCCTATTTTCCTTCCCAACTTCAATAGATTATTTTTAAATGCGTACTACTCCATTATCCTTTTAAATGGGTATTATATATTGGGTTCTAGGTTTGTTTTGTTTTGTTAGCTAGGACTATAACAATTTGGTTTTAGAAATATTTATTTTAACCTCGCACGAGTAACCCAGCGCTGCCAATACTAAAGAAAATTTAATTTATATCTAAATTTTATTTCTTTTTCAGTTCATTTTTTGAACCCAATGGATGTGATCATGTGTCTATTCCTAATGGATGTGACTGTTGATGTATTTTTATCCAATGATTACCATGCGTGGCTGGCTCTTAATGGACAGTGCGGAGCGCCAAAGCGTTTACAGTGCGTGGCTGGCACATAACGACTTGGAGATCAAGCATAGCTAGGGAGTCTATATAAGTACATGAACCCTAAGCGATGCACACAACTCTCCATTCTAATACTTTGTACTTCCTTTCTTGAGCAAGTACTCCCTAAACTGTTGGATTGTTGTCCCTGCCACCTTACGTCCGGGTTAGGGACTAACGCTAGGCACGAGATTTAAGGGTTCAGGCAAGTTCATCCTATTAACAAAATGTTCAATCAAGCGAGGCTCTTCGGACTACGATCACCACAGGAACCTTGGTTTAGATATAAACCCTCATTCAAGTACAAGTACGTATTTTGTATGTACTAAATCAGTATGGGATTGAGAGAGAGTGAGAGAGAGCAAAGAGGAGAGGAGAGAAACAGGAGAAAAGAGTGAGAGATGTGTTTTAGTTTTGTGTGTATTTCTCACTTCTTCAATTTTTTTGACCAAGTATTTCTCACTTGATTCCATTATTTTTCAGTTATTTTATGAAATTGCTAATTGCGTGGAGCGCTTCTAGATAACAATAAGTGCTTTTTCATTTTCGTGGTAGTCGTCAGAATTTGAATCTCATGTCTGCTCCTCATCAAAGCCCTACTTGCCCTTTCAGTTCCTTCTAGGCTTTCTAGTTTCTCTGCTATTAATTGGAGAATCAAGTTTTGTTGAACTTGAGAGATTGTAAAAATTTGAGGAAGCTTCCAAGCAGCATTGGTATGCTAAAACTTTTGGAAAAGCTTGTCATCTCTGGTTGTTTAAAACTTGAGGAATTGCCAAGAAATGTGGGAAATTTGGAGTCTCTAACTGTGCTCAAGGTTGATGGAATTGCCTTCAAGAAATCTCCCTGTACCAACGAGAAACAACGAGAAAGTTAATGCAATGCAATCTTTCATTCGGCCTTGGCTATTGAAGCCAAGAAGAAGTCCAGAAATCTCATGGGCTTCTCTACCACGGTCCTTGGTGAAACTAAGTCTTGCGGGCTGTAATCTTTCCAACAATGCTTTTCCCAGAGATCTTAGCAATGTATGCTCATTGAAGACTTTAAATGTGTGCCGTAATTTAATTTCTATCCTCCCTGATTTCATCAGAGGTCTTACATTGCTCGAGCACCTTCACATAGGAAACTGTCCAAGGCTCCAAAAGCTTGACGGACTCCCACAACCGTGTATAGTGTATTTTGGTTTTAATAAATTGTTGGAGGAATTTACCACTAGAAGCTTTCATGGTCCCAAAACTACTTGTTACTTGGATACATGCGACCATGAAGGTAAGAGTATTGTGGGCATTTTCAAATTAGAATCCATAGAAAATGTAGCAGCTAAGATTACTAAAAGTTTGGGGTTGTCGAAACTTGCAATCCATGGGAAACCCAATTGTAAACTATTCCTCATGGCATTGCAAGGACCACCAGGCGCTTCCCATCCATGTGCTCTCTCTCTCTCTCTCTCTCTCTCTCTCTCTCTCTCTCTCTCTCTCTCTCTCTCTCTCTCTCTCTCTCTCTCTCTCTCTCTCTCTCTCTGTGTGTGTGTGTGTGTGTGTGTGCGCGCGCGCGCGCTTGTGTGCTTGTGTGCGCACGCGCACTGTGTAACTCAGGGTCATGGTTTATTTTTCTTTATTTGGTTCAGGGATGTCATCGAACACATATATTCAACACTTATGTTCCTGGTACCAAGGTTCCACTATGGTTCTATATTAACAATCTTGGATCCTCTGTTTATTTTATTGTGCCTTCAAATCTTAATTCCAGAGTACGAGGCTTTGTTCTGTGTATGAGCTGTCCTGTGCTCCACCTGTTTATTATTGGAAAGGTGACACGCATATTGTCGTAAGTAATAGAACAAATGGTTTGATTTGGAGCTATATCCTGGAGGCCTTTGGAGTTGGATAAGCGGAAGATGATATGATGTGGTTAAGTTATTGAAAGTTTGGAAAACATTTATTGGAAGTTGGTGATGAACTCAACGTTTTAGTGTTTGGAGGAGAATTTGTGCAAGTAAAGGAGGTTGGAGTCCACCTGCTATACAACGAAGAACAAGAAAAGATGAGTTCCCAATCAGACTATGAAGAAAATGTATCCCATCAAATCCGTCCATTTGGAAATATTATTCGAGGAACTGTTTCTGCACATGAGTCGAGCACAATATTGTACCAACTTGGTGATCGATCATCTTCATTATTGTGATTATTGCCGGCGTCTGTTCCCTCAACCTTGGATCCGTGCCTTTCCTTTTGATGATGACCGCAAGTTTGAATGTTGGGCTTCAACTGTGCTAATGCCAAAGTCATATTATCTTTCTGACTCATGTTTAGTTGAAGATCTTGGGTGCGGATTTCCTTTTGTTTCGATGTATATCAATGACATTTACTAGTTTATCTCAATAATTACCTTTTACTTCTATCCAACGAATAAGCTAACTTAATTGCTGCCAAGATTTCTGGTGCTTACATGTTTTCTGATATTGAGAATTAATGGTGGTCTTTGGCCATGTCGTCAAGTTTTTTTCAAAATAAATATGGAACATTCTTAATTTTGTTTATTTAATTTGAAAACAGAAATACACATGCTTTCAGAAACTTTATAATTTCGCCTCTTTCTATTACGTCATCATTTGTGCTGGTGCAGAACTCGACATAGCTATGGCTGCATTTCGATTGTGGATTTACGGAGTAAAAGAAAAGAAAGGGTTGAACCAAAAAAAAAAAAAGTTATTTATTGTCATTGTCTTTTCGGTCATTTTTTCCTGAAATTTTGTTAGATTCCCAACAAATTGCTGAAAAACACACTAAACTAATCAATTATGGCCATTTTGGGATTTGTTTTTTTTATAAAAGAGCGCTTTCTTTTAAATATTCTTCTGTAATTAGGTATATTAGGTAAACTCAGTTTGGTTCGATTGAAATCAATTGCTAACAATTTGCTGTATTTTTTGATGTTTGGTACCTGGAAAAAATCACATGAACAAAAAATCAATTGTTGATTTTTACAGATATTCAAGATTCACTTTATTAAGGGCCAAATTTAAAGGATTCATATGAATTTAAGTTCAATTTTGCACTATATAATTAACTTTGCGTTTTAAATTTCTGTCGTAGATATTCAGAAAATAAAGATAAAATCTCCAATGTGCATTTATTTTTTATCAGATCATGTCATTGTCTAATTGTGCCATTTTGTTCAGCAAACACTTGGTGCTTGGGGGTTTTCATATTTACTGGTTTCTCATCTCTCGTTTTCATTTGAAAAAAAAAATGATAAATTCGATAGGCATATTCACGGCTACGTAACTAACAAAGGTTCGCACTATTTGACAGCACTATGTTTGGACATTTTTCGTAGAATTTGATCTAGGAATGCTCGATTTCTTTCCATCGTTTTTATCAGCGTTTTCTTTCACATTTGCTTCTGAAGTAGTTGAATTTGGGTTGAATCGACAAATATACGCTTTTATGGTTGGAGTTTGGGGTTTGTTTGATCTATATGGGCGTTTGGGTGGTTGTGGGTTTTTCTTGAAACTATAGTTTCTAACAATCTTCACGGAGGAAGGAAATGGGAACTTTCAAAGAACCATTTATAGTGCATGAAGAGAAATTTGTTGCACAAGCAAGTGGATGAAAAGAGGGAATGAAGGACAAAGTAGGAAAATGATGAAGTTACAAAATCAAGCTGATGTTGTTCCCAACACACTTCTTTAGCTGGTCAAGTTTGAGTAAAGAAATCTAGGTGGTATTTTTGTTTACTAGAAAAAAAAAGGAATTAGGAAGTCCATGTGAAAAAACTGAGAAATGAAAAGGAAGCCTACTCATTCGTGGACTCTGACTCTACTTCACTACTAAATAGGGCTAGCACAGTTTGTTAGGATCGAATCACACACGCACACGATATACGAGTATAAACAGTAAAAGAATTGACACAGAGATATACGTGGTTCCCCAAAATCGGGTACGTCCACGGGAGCGGAGAGAGTAGTCGTTTATTGATGATCGAGTACTTAGGGTTTTACAATAGAAAGTATATATATGGCTGCTACTTCTATTCCAACCCTAATCCGCATTATAGACTAAATACCCATAATGCCCTTATAACACCGTACCGTACCGCGGGGGGCTACGCCCCCCCTCACCCCCCAAACCTTCGGGCCTACGGCCCAACCCGAACAGCTGAATCTACGATGGGCCAGTGCCTCGCTCCGCTCCGTTCGGTCGCTTCGCTCCCTCACTCCGCTCCGCTCCGCTCCGCTCGGCCCTGGCCTTTTACGAGAACTTCTCAGTACCTCTCATACACACCATATGAGCCACAAGTTCCAACACAGTTGGCTAGAGCTCTTGCATCTTACTAGGAGGTCGGGAGTTTGAACTCAGGGCCGGCCCAAGGCCTACCCTAAAAATTGTGCTCTTGAGAGTACAACATTTCAATAATTTTTACAGCAAAACCATATCGAAACTACTAATCAAAAGGCTAATAAACTACTCGTTCACAGAAGAAATCCTCCACCAGAGCATGTTTTTGGAAAGAGGAAATTCTCCACAAGAGCTAATGCTTCACTGCTTTGGTGGGTTTGATCCAGACCAGACATGGATATAAGGATTGATGGGGATTTGGTTGTTCATGTGATTCGTGAAGCACCTTTAATGGAAGTTCAGGGGAATTGAACTGATATGCGTAACTCACAGAGAATCAGAGATGTGTATATATACCGACGTTCGTTGGGATAGCAGTTGTTCGATTGGGGTTGGGGTGCCGATTGATTTTAAAGTTTAAAACTAATTTCTTTATTTTTTTTATTTTGGATTAGGGAGTATGTTTTAGTTTGGGCCTGAAGCCCCAATGCTCATTGCAATTGCTTAGGCCTAAAAAATCAGATTGGGCCATTATATTTTTACTATTGGGTCATAAAAGACTCCTACTTAAGCCTACTACTAAAAAGTATGGGAGTGCCCTCATTTTTTGGACTTTTTTGGATGCCCTAGGCCCAGGCCTCTTGGGCCTGGGCCGGCCCTGTTTGAACTTCCCCGCCTGCGTGTAGGGGTTTTTTCTTTCTTTGTTTCAACCATGTAACAGGCTTATTTTTACCAAACCCACAGAACATGGAGGGAAGGAACAGTAGGAAAAAAAAAATACTGTAAAATTGTTGGAATGTCAAAACTGGTTACATCTGGCAATGGGTCCTACTTTTTTATTATGGACAAAAATGAACCATTATGGAATTTCACATTGTTCACTTTTCCCACTTATTAAGTGAATAATCAAAAGTGACGTGGCACCGCTTGAATATTCAAGTTTGATTGTACCATTGGTGATACAAGGGACCTAAACCTGGAACTCTTCGATCCCCATTCATTGGTAGAGAGTTTTTTTTTTGGATCAGTTGTGTACGGGAGTTGCGCATTGCCATAGCTATGGTGTTCTTCAAAGCAATAGATTTATTTTGAACGCCAAACGCTTCATCGGCCGCCGATTGTCAGACCCCTCCGTTAAATCCAACATGAAGCTATGGTCCTTTAAGGTGATCCTGGGCCTACCGACAAGCCCATGATTGTCGTGAATTACAAGAGTGAAGAGAAGAAATTCTCCACAGCAAAGATATCGTCCATGGTTTTAAAAAAAATGAAGGAACTTGCCGGGGGCGTATTTGACTATTTGGGTCAAAAGATGTGGCGATTTCAAAGTGTCCATATTGAGAGTTCGTATGATTAAGCATGATTCCATATCGATTTGGAAAGGATATCTTATTCTTATTCTCTCTTGATTTATTGAGTAGGTACACGGATGATGGTGTTGGGGTTAATTTTGGCTCAATACACCATAATGGTTTCGAATGTATCAAGAACTTATTTGGGAGGTGCTAATGTCAGACGCCTTACTTCTTAGAATTCCCCAATGTTGAGAGACTGATGCTTGAAAATTGTGCGAGTCTGAATGAGGTTCATGAATCTATGGACACATAGAGAGACTTGTTTTGTTAAACTTGAAAGTTTGCAAAAATCTGAGGAGACTTCCAAGAAGCATTGGCATGCTAAAGCTTTTGAAAAAACTTGACATCTCTGGTTGTTCCAATCTTGTGCAATTGCCAGCAGAGGTGAGAAATTTTGGTGTCTCTAAAGGTGGTCCATGCGAATTCAACTTCCATGCTTTCAACCATTAGGGATGAGAAACAATTCAATCTTTCATCCAGACTTGGCTTTGGAAGCCAAAAAAGTGTCTAGAAACTTCATGGGCTTCTTTTCCGCGGTCCTACCAGTTTTGTTCATCTTTAGTCAGGATAACTTCACCCACATTTGGTGAGATGTGTTACAGGTTACGCTTCGAGGATTAGAAACGCTAATATATCAATTATGAATTGATCTACAATAAGTTCATACAAAAATTCAGCTCAATCGGACATCGAGAACTACTAGCTCGGGAAAAAAAAAATCTAATTATACTCTATCGAGTTATAGACCCAAAAATTATAGTAATTTGTAATCGAGTACTTATCAATATCCGATTGAGCTTGATTATTGCATGCTCACTTACAGTATTCCTGACACAACAAATGGTATTATGGCATGGTCTCCTTATAAGTTACTGTATATCATATACAATTAAGGGTTCTAATCCTCAAAGTGGCACCAACAACCTATCTAACCAAATGTGGGAAAAGTTGCTCTCACTATAGGTGAGAGTCAACAAAATTGCTCTTCTTTATCTTTTCTACGACCAATACAACACAAGAAGTACAGAAAAATCTACAGGTGAGAGTCAACAAAATTGCTCTTCTCTATCTTTTCTACGACCAATACAACACAAGAAGTATAGAAAAATCTAACCCCCTCGATTTGAAAGAGTCACGAGTTTAAAGTCCCTAAAAATTGATTATAACTACAAATTGAAGAAAATAGCAAGATAAAAGAAGGAAAATGCAATATTGGATAAACCACTCTCAATTTCAACTTGGAGTCACTACAAATGAAAAAGGTTTGGTTAATGCTTATCGAAACAAGTTGACAACAGTAATCGTAGAAAGAGATCCAAATTCTCACCCGGAAGACGTTTCGTTTTCGACGAATGCTCACAAGATCGGTTTAATTCCAGTCCCAACACCAAATTGAATGGCGAGGTGTGTGAAGATGGGGAGAGAATATGAGGGGACTGTTGATTTTTTGGCTCATATGCTTGGTAAGTGGGACCATAGCAATTCGGATGGTGGCCAGGGGAATGGGTTGGCTGCATGGAACATGTGTTTGATTTGGACAAAGTCTTTATCTTTTTGGCCTCTTTTATCAAAGCCTTTAATATTGCATGCAAGAGTTTTAGGCGTGACTTTCATTCCAAGGGTTACCAAGAATTCTATTTAAGGTTCTGCTTGTTGGCAGAAGGCAGAGCAAGACGAGAAAAAAAAAAAAAAAAAACTTTGCATGCTTGTGGTGAGAGAAAATAGGGTGTTTTTAATCCTATTACAAAAGTGGGTTATGTTATTTAGCCCGGGGCATTTTGTACTAATTATTCTCATATAGTAAAGAACGGATCTCTATCGTGGATTAGGCTGATTTTGGCCGAACCACGTAAATTCTTGTGTGTTCTTCTTTCGAGTTCTTTTTCATTGTCATTTATTTGTTGTCGGTGTGAATTATTTTTCTAATAGAATCTCGGGTTTTGTTTGCTTCCACTAAAATCCCAACAGGGACTGCGGAGAGTTTGTGTTCATACTTGATAGATGGATGATGGTTTGGTTCGCTACACACATGTTTGGAGGCGAGGAGGTGTAGTTTAGTGGTAGAAATACAAAACGGTACTTCTCTTGCGGAAAAAAAACTGAACGAGGGAAAAAACCCAGAAAAGGGTACTCCAGAAATTGAAAAGTAGACAAACATATTGCATGTTAGACTTTTATAAGAAGTATAGATTATACAGAGTTTCTAAAGGTTGAATTGAGAAGGTGAGGATACCCAAAAAACAAAGTTGTGAAAATTAAGTATTTTTATTGAGAATTTCTAAAGAGAGAATTTTTGCACTTAGATGTACTTTTTGTTTCAAATTTAACAATTTTAATGCGATGTTTTGCGCAAGAAAGACAAAAATGGATTGATAGTCAAAGACTGCAATGTTGGGGTGAGAATTAAAGGATTGTTGAACGTCGCACCAAATCACGTACCTGCAGAATGACGGAGGGTTGGTTAAAGGACATGATGAACAGTTAATTATAAACGATTGTTAAAAGTCAACACTTGACTCCCTATACAGTAAAACGATGGGCACCGACCGTGGTGCACCGACCACGTACCGACGGAGTCGGGGACGCCGTTGTGGGTCCCAATCGATCGATCCGAGCCGTTCATCTTTCTCAAAATCGAATTCCGAGTGGGCCCCACGCGGGAACCGAGGCAATCGTACGACTATATGATTGCCTCGGTTCTCGCGCGGGCCCACTCGGAATTCGATTTTGACAAAGATGAACAGCTCGGATCGATCGATTGAGACCCACAACGGCGTCCCCAACTCCGTCGGTACGTGATCGGTGCAGGTAGAAGGGTTCCTCCCTATATGTAGAGAATCTTCCAATAGTCCTTATAAGATTCTCTGAGTTTTCAGAATATTTTGAGAAGTTCTAGACCGTCGTAGAAAGTTCTGGAAGATGTACGAACCCTAGAAGATCCAATGAGTTCCGCAGGAGTTCCCAATATTCCAAAGTATTCTTTGGTAGGGAGAGTTCCCAAAAAGTCCAAAAAGTTCCGAAAGATCATAGAGGGGTAGAAGACTACTAATATGTGAGAGTGGTATGGAGAGTTCTAGAGCATTGTGGAGGGAAGGGAGAATCCAAGATATTTTTTTAGGGGGTGTTTTACTAGGCCTCCTTTGGGTAAAAAACTTAATCCAGATTTTTGATTTTTTGGGTACAAAAAACCAGAGTGCTTTGGGTAATAATATTAATCCAAAAAACCAAAGTGCTTTGGGTAATAATCCAATAATCCGGATTATTCGTTTGTCCAATAATCCACCTATTTTGGCTTTATTCAAAAAAATTTGAGTTCTGACCATAATTTTATACTTGTTAGATTCGTCTCGTCGAGAGGAATCCAGAAACTACAAAATCTTGATGCAAAACTAACGAATGCAAAAAAAATTTGAATAAGGACAAACGAATAATCCAATAATCCATAATCTGGATTATTAGCCGAAGGAGGGAATAATTTGGATTAAGTTTAAGAAAAAACCAAACCGATTTTTTGGATTATTTGACAAAAAACCAAAAAACCAATAATCTGGATTAAGTTTTTTACCCAAAGGAGAGGTGGTTTTTTTGAAAAAACTAACTTTTCACGGTTTTTTATGTGATGTATTGTGAGAGAATGACATGTCTCGATTTTTGGAAAAAACAATTTTTTGTTAGTGGAACACCCCCTTAGGGTATTCTGGAAGAAACCACTAGATCAAGTGGTTTATTTTTTTGTCCTTAATAAAAAAAATCTTATTTGTTAGTTTTGCGTCGATTCTTTGTGATTTATTGATTCCTCTCAATGAGAATAATCTAAAAAGTATATAATTATTAACCAAACTTAAATTTTTGTGAACGAAGACAAAAATAAGCCAAAAAATCACAAAATTTAGATTATTTTTGTTTTTAGTGAACTTTTTACCAGTTGCTGGCTTTGGCAACGATTCAAATTTCAGGTGCCTCTCTCTCTCCTATCCTGACTTCTACGTCCATCTCTCTCTAATTCCACTCCAACCACCAAATTTGTATGATCATCCTTTCTGGTGGGGTTCTCGCACAGATCGTCCGATCATCATCTTCAGAAGCGATCTACAAAATCTCGAACGAAATTCAACATATCACTATCGCGGCCGGTATCCTCCAGAATTATTGGTACTCTTCTTCTGGAACATACGCGTTGGTATGGAATGGGATTCAAAACCATATTTGTCTTTATTCCAGCATGTCAACTCCATGTGCTGTCCTTGTTTGATATTTTACTCAGAGATGAAGATATTTTACCCTTGAACGCTACTATGGGTACCTCCTATGTCCCAAACACTTTTTAGGCAATTCAGATTTAAAGTGCTTTATGACCGGTCATAATGGTGTACCCAAAGTGTTTCCGTTTTACCCTTGTTTGATATTCCAAGACGAATTTACCTTTCTGTCTTCTCTTTATGACCTCTACTGTATTCTCTCTCTCCTCAGTATTATGCAGTCCCACATTTATCAATCTCTGCCCATTTCACCAGACGAGAAAACTTAAAACCATTTCAGAAGACCAGAAGACCGAGAAAACCTGAACATATTCATTTTGTTTGTCTCTCTCCTCAGCATCCTATAGTCCCATTTTCATCTTCTACTTATCAGATCTGTAACCCTTTTTTCCCCCGAAAATGTGATTTGTAGATTCCGTTACTCTTTTAGGTATGTAAATGCAAATCATGGAAAAGTTCATATTCCCCATAACTCTTTCGGAGTAGTACCATGACAGCTCGACATCTCCACCGCTCCCAGTATCATACCAATTTGGTCCTCAGCCACGGCCGCCGCCGCCGACAGCAGCGGCTCGGTTGTTCTTTCATCTCTCTCCTTCAGGTTATTCTCTCAGCAAGAGCTTCTGTTTCTGTGGTTAAGGCCATGTTCCACTAACAAAAAACTAGTTTTGTTTTAAATCAAAAACTACTTCATTCCACTAAAAAAAACCCCCACAAAAAACCAACAAAAAAACCACTTCATTTCACTAACCTAAAAAAAACCAAATCATTGCACAATCAAGTACATGTACTTTAATCATGTAAAATTACGAATCTGCCCTCCCTTCAAAAAAAAAGAGCAATAGTTGTTTGGGTAGAGGGGTAGATTTGTAATTTCATAACACAACTAAAAAAACCAAAAAACCAAAAACTTGTTAGTAGAACTAGTTGGTTTTTTTGAAAAACTAAAGATAAAAAAAAACCAAAAAACTAAAAAACCAATTAGTGGAACATGGCCTAAAACTTGCTTCTTTTTTTTATTTCCCTGTCTAAACCCCTTTAACTATCAGGTCCACAGTACCAGTGGAAAGAAAAATGGAGTTCGACCTTCGCGATCCAGAGGGGAAAATGGCGAGTTTCAACCCATTGAAACGGAGACGCCCGAGTATTGGGGTAACGATTTCACGTTGTTTTTCTTTGAGTAATGTTGAGTAAGGAGCGGAGATTCCCCAAGAGGATCCGAACTCTCTATCTCTACCCTACGACGTGGGACTCTCTCCTCTCCCAAACCATTCTACTCTTTTTTATGCTTTATGACATTTATTTTCGGATAACCTTAGTTTAGGACAACTTTTTTTCTAATAGGCTATAAGTTTTTTAGCTTCCAAATTTAGGACATCCAAATTCGGACCGCGTAATCATCACTCGGTCACTCACTATATCCGCCGATCCTTTTTTTTCTTTTTGAGACCATCCTCCTCCTCCATTTGATCATGGCCACCATAAGCCAACCACAAGATTTGAAGCTCAAGATGAGTGTCCATTTTTAGGAACCAATTACTAGATTCGTGAGAAGCAAGGATGGAGCCAGAGGGGACAAGTGGTGGCGGCTGCCATCACAAAGTTTTCAAAGAATGCAATTATTATATAAAAAATAAAATTTATTCATTAATTATATAGATTTGCCACTAAATTTTTTAAGTATATATATTTTCGCTACCACAAAGGTAAAATTTTGGCTCCGTCCTTGGTGAGAAGGTTATTTTCTAATTAACAGAGGGTTTGGGTTTTTCTGTATTATATGAACTTGGGGAGCATATTTGTTAAAATCCGACAATACAGGATACGGATCATAAGATTTGTACCATTTTTGTATAGAAATCCTACGACTGAGGAGGCCAAGAGACATGTAGCTAGGTTTAATCCAACAGATGAAAATATAAGTTGGCAGGGTACCATATCCATATGAGCCCTTGGATCAACATATTCTCCCATGGATGCCGTCGTCCTATTTTATTATTAAGATGATTTTCCAAAAGTATATGGCTTTTGTTAATATTTGCCCCGAAGGCACATGATAATGTTCAATAAATAAGACTAACTAATCCATTTGTATGGAAAATAGTGAAGGTCGTAATTGCATCGTTTGGTTAAGAGAAAAACTTGTTTTTCATGAGACCAAAATACCCTTTGCTTACTCGAAGCCGTTCAATTTTTTAACTCTATTCTTTTATTCTGTCGTTCCAACTCTCCAAACCTTTTTAAACTCCAATGGGCACTTGCACCGAGAATTTGATCTTGCTGTGGCTATTATTACTTTTCTTTTGCTATGAATTCCTATAAATGGACCTAAATAGAAGTATTATGTATCGGGAAAGTGTGGATTTTTCTACCTTGAACCTGAATATCCATATATACATGTCCTGTCGTACCCGTTCTCCATTATTACACTGTTTATAAATACATCTCCCTGACACATTTATATTTTTCTTAACCTAGTTAGTGATGAAGAATCCATTGTCGGTTTTGTATAGTCACTTAGTTATGTATAATTTTGTTATATCGATATTTGTCTGGTTTTGTATAGTCACTTAGTTATATTTAATTTTGTCATATCGATATCTTTGATGTACAAACTTCCATCTTTAATTGTATGTAAGTTTTGTAGCTCTGTTATAGGAATCGCTTCGGTTTTTTTTTTTGTGTATTATTTCTATCGTTTTACAAAATTTCTTAGTCACTAGCTATAGGTAGGTTAAGAAAAATATAAATGTGTCAAGGAGGTGTATCAACAAAGATTGTAATAATGAAGAATGGGTATGACGGGACGGGTATGGCTATTTGGGGTCGTGCTAGAAAAATTCATACTCTCCCTATACATGATACTTCTATTTCTTTCCATTTCCAATAACCCACAACAAAATTAAATTCTCGCTACAAGTGCCCATGAGAGTATAAAACGTTTGGAAAGTTGATAGGATAAAGAATAGAGATAAAAAAATGAACGGCTGGGAGTAAGTAAAGGGTATTTTGGTCTCATGGAAAGCAAGTTTTTCTCTTAACCCATCAGTACAATTACTACCTTCACTATTTTCCATACAAATGGATTAGTTGGGTTTATTTATTGAACATTATCATGTGCCTTAGGGCACATATTAACAAAAGCCAAAGTATATATAGATATGTGAAAATTGAAATGCCAATACTACATTAGAGATTCATGTTACGTCCCAACCAACATAGAACATGGTGACACATAACCAAACACCAATACAAGTCTACACTCAAATATGTCAGCTTACAAAACAGACTAATGTAATAAGATAAAAAGACTAACAAACTAACAACCTGCATTAGAAACATCTCGGAATAAAATATTTACATTAAAGTAACTATGAAGGCTGTCTGGTGAAGAAAGCAGATAAATTATCTAAGAAATAGCCAAGTCCTTTCATTCCGTGAGACTTTCTCGTTTCATTTCATTTTCTCTCTTGATAAGATTTGGAGAACTGTTTTAAAATGGTAAAATGTACAATAAAGTCAAATTTGTTCAAGACAAAAGAAGAAAGTTCAATGACTGGGCCACTTGTACTGAACACCGGGGCATCCGATGCACTTGATGATTCGTGACCCTTGTAGATTTCTAAAAGTTTCAAAGCACGATCGGGTTTTCAAGGAGCGATATCTTTGTCATTCCCCACATCCCTAAAAAGTCTATGATCCTGACAAGCTAGCTGACCTATGAGTGATGTGTATGAGAGATTGCTTGCATGACGAATAAAAAGCACTTCCTTTTCAATGTGAAATGACCATTCCTTGTCCAATGTTGCAAAATCAAGTACACCGACATTCTTCTCCGGCACAAGAATAGCAAAATCATGTTCTGGATTTTTCACCACTAATTTTGCTTCCCAAAAGGCTTCATCAACTTCACGGCGAACATGTAAAAACTATAGATTGTCCGGAACCAAACACGAACTAGTTAATATTGTCCCATTTTTATCTAAAATCGCTCCGTTACTACGAAGAACCCCTCAATAAGTTGCATTTGAGTATCTAACTGTTTTGTTTTTTGTCTGTTAGTAAATCTACCCAATCTAC
The DNA here is from genome assembly GCA_016920895.1 of Vaccinium myrtillus. Lineage (NCBI taxonomy): Eukaryota > Viridiplantae > Streptophyta > Magnoliopsida > Ericales > Ericaceae > Vaccinium > Vaccinium myrtillus. The sequence continues at coordinate 28,343,805 of CM029278.1, read as the reverse complement.
CCACAGGTTTAACCAGCTCGGTATTTATAATCGCAACCACCTGCTTCAATTTTTGGATGAATTGATGCCATTGTTCTATGGAAAGGTCTTTGGTTAGTTTCAAAGTCAATCACCATTATTTGCACAAATAAAGCAGGACCCAAAAAATAAAAATCTAGTTAATTGCTATAACATTAGCTTTTGCTTGATGTTAATTTTTTGGATCCAACTTTATTTGTGCACGTAATGATGATTGACTTAAAAATTGAGTTTCGAAAGACGGGTAATACATACCTTTCTCCAGAACAAATGCATCAATTCTTCCAAAAGTGAAGCAGATTGGGGTGATTGTAAGTACCGAGCTGGTTAAACCTGTGGGTGGATTTGCTAACGGGTGAAAACACAAAAGATAGAAACTCAAATGCAGCTTATTAAGTGATTCTTCGTAGTACCATGGTGTTTTTAGATAAAAATGGGACAATATTAACTAGTTCATGTTTGGTTCTGGACAAACCTATAGTCATTACGTATTTGTCGTGAAGTTGATGAAGCCTTTTGGGAAGCAAAATCAGTGGTGAAAAGTCCAACATGATTTAGCTAAGGAATGTTGGTGTATTTGATTTTGCAACATTGGACACGGAAGGGTAATTTCGTATTGAAAATGAAGTGATTTTTAATTGTCATGCACGCAATCTCTCATACACACCACTCATAGGCCATCTTGCTTGTCAGGATCATAGGCTTTTTAGAGATGTGGGGATTGACAAAGATATCGCTCCTTGAAAGCTCGACCGTGCTTTGAAACTTCTAAAAATCTACAACTGTCATGAATCGTCAAGTGCATCGGATGCCCCGGTGTGTAGTTCAAGTGGCTGAGTCATTGAACTTTCTTCTTTTGTCTTGAATAAATTTGAATTTGCTGTACATTTTACCATTTTAAAACGGTTCTACAAATATTCTCGAGAGGGAAAAGGAAATGAAATGAGAAAGTCTCACACGAAATGAAAGGCCTTGGCTATTTCTTAGATATTTTGTCTGGTTTCTTCACTAGACAGCCTTCATAGTTACTTTAATGCAAATATTTTATTCCAAGATGTTTCTGATGCTGGTTGTTAGTCTTTTTATCTTATTACATTAGTCTGTTTTGTAACTCCGCCTAGGACATGAAGCCTTATCTTTTTCCTAGCCGGTCCCAAGCCCGGACAAAGGAGGAGGGTTGTGCGATAGGTCATGTAAAAACCTTGTCATAGCTTTATGAACGAATCCTGATACTCAATGGGGAAAAAAAATTTGTGTGACCGACCCCAATTGATTAGGACATAAGCTCGGCTTGGTTTTACATTAGTCTGTTTTGTAAGTTTTATCATATTTGAGTGTAGACTTGTATTGGGGTTTGGTTATGTGTCTCCTTGTTTTTTCGCCTAATTAAGTAGGAAGGTTGTGCGATAGGTAATGTAAAAGCCCCATCATAGCTTTATGACATGAATAATAGACATTGGACCTTAAGCATATTTTTGATAGTCTCGATCAAAAGAGGCCCTCATGCTTAACTAATTTTAATTCGGAGCTACATCAAAAAACTAGTATTAAACTTAAATGAGACATGATGGCAGAAGCAGGTATACGTGGCTATGGAGCGTGGAGACGGAATTCATAACAATGGGATACAGATATTATGGTAACTTGGAAAAACTTTACAAAATAGGATGTGGATAGATATGGCCACGATACATTTGTTCGTATTATTTTGTATGTACCACAATTGGATTACACATTTTTGAGAATTCTTGCTGGTGAATCAACTCGGTGGATTATTAATTACTTGTGCAGTTATGCTAACAAAAAGGCTCTCTGTAGAGAACTTGAAACGTATATCAGATTACTATCCCTGCATAAACACAAAGCTAGTGCTTTTCACTTTTTTTCATTCTTCAATTGGACACAAGATATAACCATATGGTAATACTGGAAAACTCATTAACTGTATGTGCGTGCTAGTGCATGCACAAAGCATATGGTAAAAGGATTCGTATCATCACTACTAACAGGAGGACTTAGAACAAGGACCGCTTCACTAATTTTCGGTTGGAGATACATGGATAGGAAAAAAATCGTAGAAAACTCCAGTGGGACATGATGGCGGAAGCATGCACAAACAAGGAGACGGGATACAGATACGATAGATATAGATATGGTAAACTGGAAAAATCTAAATATGTTATGGACTGGTATGGACATGATACATTTGCTGGTATTACTTTTTTGTGACACATTTATGTAATTCCTGCTGGAGAACCAAGTCAGTGGAGGGAGTATTAATAACTTGTGCTAACACACCAGCTCCCTGTATAGGACTTGGAACGATAATATCAGATTCTTATCCCTGCATCAACACAAAGCTAGTAACTACTTGTCTTCTTTTTTGTTTGTGTATGCTTCTATTGCACACTAGATATGGTTATATGTGCCATGCTTGCAGTGCTCTGCCCCGACAAACTTAGCATCTTTCTTCAAGAGGGATACAGATACTATATAAAGATATGGCAAACAAGAAAATCTAAAATATGTTACGGACGGATATGGACATGATACATTTTCTGGTATTACTTTTTTGTGACACATTTACGTAATTCCTGTTGGAGTTCAGATAGTGTATGATGAGCCTGAAGAGAAAGGTTATCAATTGATACCAGACTATTACCTCCTCTGCCATTATGGTAGCCATAAACTCTACCCCACCAAGATGAGAAGATTATACTTGAGGATTGGTAAAAGATTATGTTTGGGATATCTGAAGATACTGCAGGTGATTCTACATTTTGATTGGATAAAATATACTCAGTAGAATGAAGTCACGTCACTAGTAGCTAAGAAACACGAACACTTCCAAGAAGATAGCGTGTTAGTGTCATACACTAGCAACTTTTTGTCATTAATCAAATTTGGTGGACCCCGCAAGTACTCAATTAATTACACCCATCATTACACAAAGACCTTCTCTCTTACCTTCCCTCTCTTCCAAAATCCGTAGGTGTATATTTATAACTATTTTAGGCTTAGTTTTCTACGGTTGGTAGCAAAATTGCAGCAGCCTCTAAAACGTGTGTTCTTAATCAAGTTGCCTCTTAAACGAGGATATTGTTTGCATGTGGAAAGCAATGATTTTGATTGGAAGTAAATCATCACAAGTCTGTCATTAGACTCCATTTTTAAACTTCTGGTTTATCTACTAACATGCAAATTTGTGGCCACTAGTATTTCTCTTGAATTAGCATGGTTTCCATCTCAGCCTCTCATGCCCTGGGCAACACGACACACATTCTACAATGGCCAGGACGGTTAGAATGCGTAAAAAGGAACTATTGTGGAATGAAGTTGGGGTAAATGATGCAATCTGAAACCTCTGGATGCGATTTTAGGTTGGCCTTGGCGGTATCAGTTAAGGCAGGACAATGATATTTTGTACAGAATGGTCCGGGTAAACATGAAAACACATATCCTCTAGTCTAATTTTTTTCACACCACTTCCACTCCAATCCAGAACGGCGTAGATTTTGTTCAAGCCAATAGAAAGGAAATCGCTGCCGACTAAAAGATCCGGATCGAAGTTTTATGCACCCAGATTCTCTTGAATAGAGAATTCGAAAGGTGGGAATGGTGGCATTGCTATGCCCATCCTGCCACACCAGCAACAAAGACAATGCCTGTAAACCAAATTGTGGAGGTTTGAAACATTGATAGAATGATAAGTTGTTTCCAAAACATGAGAAGAATAGTAGAGTCAAATAGAAAAGATAACAGGATTTTGAGGATTAAATATCCATCTGTGATGCACGCCTTGTTTGTTGTGTTTTAAGTGAGATTCATGAGCAGAAGGGATTGGGCACTTGTTAAGTTTAAACTAGTTCTGAAGGGATCCAAGTCCAACTGCCATGCCCAAAGCTAGTTTTCGGACATTGATGATGCCCCAAACTTTCTTTCATCCTTGGATGTCAACGCTAAATTTAAGCTGTTGATGAATTACATAGGGCAGCCAACTTCCAATGGGCGGATTGCGTTGGGTTTGCGGTGGGTTGATATGGTTCACAGGTTAGATAATGAACGAGTTGGATATGGATAAAAAAATGAAATCGTTGGATACTGTCCAAGTAACACTTATTATCCTGCTTTTAGTCGTATGCATATATGTTTCTGCGTTGAAGTAGAAACTATTTTCTTGTTGAAACACAAGTGGTGAAAAGAAGACAATTTTCTGTTGCAAAAAAACTAGCTTCCTGATTCCGTTTGATAATAAAACATTTTTTTTTTTTAGTTTTTTTGAAAATCAATTTTCTGTTTCTAATTCATAAAAGCAGTGTACAATGTTTATTGACAAGAGTTTGTGATTTTCTGGAAAATATAACCCTTTTTCATCTGAAACAAGGAGAAACTGTTTTTTCTGGAAAACAGTTTTCTGTTTCAGTTAGAAAACAGTTTGTTCTGAAACAAGGAGAAACAGTTCCCCCTTTTTCTTCTTTGGAAAGGGTCAAAAAAAGTTTCTTGTTTGTGTGGTGAAAAAAAAAAAAAGAAAAAGAATTTCTGTTTCCGAAATGAATTTTCAATATCTTTTTCAATTAATAATTGGAAAAAAAACTTATTGGAAACCGTGCTGAGAGGGGTGATTTTAGAAAACATAGCGAACAAGTTCGTTTTTTAGGGTGAATGGTTTTTCTATGTAATTGAACCTAAAATGTGAGGTTAATTAAATATCAGGAAAATTACATTTGGAAAGGGAATGTGACAAGAATCATGATTCAGATCATTTCCTACCCATCTCTCAATCTTTCTCCATTTTGGAGACTCAAAAATATATATTTTGTTCAAAAAGCAAATATGGAGAATGAACAACTCCAACTCCAATTCTCCATTTTTCATCTCCCAAATTTCCCTCCAAAATTTCCCCTCAATTTTATCCACTTTTCAGAGCCACCTGGTCCCCCAAAAATTAACCCCCCCGGGGTGTCCTGCGGCAAGCTTTAGCATTTAGCCTCCACTTTCAACGCCATGCTCTCTTACTCCCTCTGTCCCTTTTTTATACTGTAGTCGACTATTCCATGTTGGGTTGACCCTCAATAATATTTAGCCTCCACTTTCAACGCCATGCTCTCTTATACTCCCACTGTCCCTTTTTTATACTGTAGTCGACTATTCCATGTTGGGTTGACCCTCAATAAGTGTGTGTTTGGAAAAATTTATAGAAGGTAAAGAGTTAATGGGTTAAAATGGAGGTAAACGTTGATGTAAAAGGTGTAAAATGGAGGTAAAAGTTGATATGAAATATGTAATGATGATGTCTCTTTAATAATTTAGATTTACAAAACAACACGTTTAAAAAGAGACGAAGGGAGTAGGTTTTGGCTGGTTCAAAATTATGGAGATATTAGCAATTATTTAGGGTCAATTCATATGGAATTTTTCTTTGACTTTAATTGTGCGTCTCGCTAATGAAAGGTGGAGTTGTATTACAATAATTAATCATGTTTCACGCAAGCTAGTTAAAAATATTTTGGATTAATAAAAAAAAGATGGGATAGTGATTCTTTGCGGATCCCGAATTTGTGACACCATGTAGTGGCATGTCAGGAGAATATCCAATTTACAATTTAGATGCTTTAGGTGACAGTTGAAAATTATAGCTAAATGGCATCGGTCCTGGGAAATTATTTATGCCTAAGTTATTTGGTTGACAGCCATGAAAATTGATATGAAAATTAAATTGATTATAAACTCTCTTTCTTGACTTGCTTACCTGAATCGTTGACCTTAAGTCAAAAATGATACTAATTATGTGGCTTTAGTAGTATTTATTTATGCTAATTGGGACCTATGAAATTAGCAATGGGATTCTCTTTCAAAATTCGACATTACCACGATGACCCTCATATTTAAATTAGCTTATGGCGAATTTACGAGGTTTTTCCGGAGACGGAGTTTAGACTGATCGGACAGAATTTGTAATGATCGGACGTGTGATGTTAGAGCATCTCCACTCTTGGATCAAATATTTCACCAAATTTAAATTTGAGTAAAAATCACCCAAAAACCCACTCCACTCCTTCACCAAATCCTTCACCAAATTTGCTCAACACAAAATTTGCTCAAATTTTTCGCCAAATTTGATCAACACCAAATCTTTCACCAAATAGGCAACGGCTCTATTTGTTCCATTGAAGACTTGTTTCTTGTTTCCGAAGAAAAGGATGAAAATGAATTGACAAAATGAAAAAAAAAACGAAAAAAAAAATGTTTTTGACAAAATGGTAGGAAAGTTTTGGAGCCAAAATGACAAAAAAAAAACAGTTTTTGACAAAATTTTAACTAGAATTTGGTTAAAATGTGGTTTTCCATTGGAAGGGGTGATATCAAATCAAGTTTTCGACCAAATATTTATTCAAATTTGAGTAAAAATTTGGTGTAGGAGTGGAGATGCTCTTATGTGTCATAACAAGGTGGGAAAATGACCAATAAATGGCATTTAAAACAAATAATACCAATATCATGGTAAGGTTTTCCAAAATGACTCAAAACATGACAAGGAGAAAAGTATTTCCCAATACATGGTAAGGGCAACTCGAAATGACCAAACTACCCTCCAATTGGTTTGAAGCCTAATATTTCCCACAGCCAACTATTTCCCTCCTGGGATTGGGCTGGGATTTGAGAACGACGAAGAAAAATTTCAGAGGGGAGAAAACCAGACGACGGAAGAGAGAGGGAGAAGAGGAGAAAACCCTAGATCTGTGGACTTCAAGCTCCATTCTGCTCTCTCAATCCACTTCTAACGTTCAAGCATCAACCTCGTAAGTTTATACCTCTCTCTCTCTCTCTCACGGCTATCAGTCCATTCTCTCTCTCTCTCTCTCTCTCTGTGTGAGTAGATTAGTACTCCAATGGTTAATGTACCTATTTTCTCTCTCTTCCCTTTGTGATTACGAATTTTTTTTTATGAATTTTTCATAGTTTTGGGTACACTGTTGTGAAGAACACAACAATGTTGTTTAGGGGTTGTAATGTGAATGATATGGTTGCCTAATGTTATAGTTATTTATGTTTTCTGTCAGTGAAAGAGAGTTTTGCTCTTTGCGTCATATGACATTGCTCCATCTGTGAATTTCAGTTGCACTATATGTCAGAATAGAAGCACTAGGAAGTCAAATTTCCTCTTGTCTTTTACTCCCTCCCTCATATAAAAATGTTTGTTTCTGTAATTTTTAGTAGTCTAATTTGGTTGTCTCATCTTTAAAAAAAAGTTCATTAGTTGTGTAAATATTGGCATTGTGGGTTTGTTCATGTTGAGACAAATAAGAAGCGAATAAAATTCGAATAACATACCCAAACTATAGAATATGAGGAGATGAGATAATTGTGGATGTATTTACGTTTACTAACAATAAAACTTTGATGAAGGACATGTCCTCAAGCTCAGTAAGTTCGGGTGGTAGAAGGGTGGGGTTGTCGATGGAGTGGCCCAATTGCTATTGTCGCGACCGCTATTGTCGTGAACTAAAAGCTGCTTTCAAGGTATCTGGAACGGATGAAAACCCCGGTAGGAGATTTTTTGCGTGTGCTAGATACCTGGTAAGTGTATATGGTAGTTGTTAGTGTAGGTTAATTTTAACATAATTATAGCGCTTAGCATGATTTCGTCATATTATTGTAGGATCCAGAGCGATGCAAATTTTTTGAATGGATAGACAAACCCATATGCCAGCGTGGGAAGGTGGTCATTCTCGAGCAAAAGGAGAAGTTAGTGAATCTGCAAAATGAGATGTAGTATTGGCAGCAGAAGGCCAAGTTGCTGGAAGAAAAACTAAAGGAGTTTGAGAAGAAGGCTGAAGGCTTTGGCAAAAGGAGTCAAGTCCACGAAAGAAGGAATAATTGTGTCAAACTGTTGCTTGCTTTGGTGGTACTTGTTGTGGCTTGTATGGTTGTTGGAAAGTTCAAATATGGCTTAAAGAGGAGAGATTTGCACTTGGCACTGCCTCGTTGAGCAATGTTGTTGAAATCCCAAGTTCGTAGGAGTAGTAGATGCTTGGCCCCTTAACTTAACTTTTGAGTAACCAAGTTAATTGTAAACAATGATGGTGGATATATTTTGTGGAGGGTGGGATATATGTAGTGGATCATAGCCTTGTCAATGTTAATTTCCTATTTTGACATGTAATTTCCTATTTTGACATGTACTCGATTTGTAATTACTCTCTCTCTATTTTATGTATTATGCTATTTGATACTCCCTCCCAACATTTGGTAGTTCTTGTATTCACCTGGATGGTAAATTAAAGGCAATAGTGCTTGGACATGGTAAATTAGTTGAACTGTCTATTGTTGTCACTGTGACCATAATCCTTGCTCCTTGTGTTATATTATGTTGCTCTTTCTATGAAGTTTAGATGCACTGTATGTCACAAAATTAGCACCCAAATGCTTCCAGTGTTACATGCGTAATTCGTTGTCTTGTACTCCATCATGAAATACTAAGTTGTCGTATTATTTTTTACAAATAATAATGTTTTGACTTGTTTAGTCATTTATGTGGTTACCTAACCTCTAATTGGTCGCTGTAGGTATGGCCAATGTGCAGCAAAAAACATTGACATGTTTTTGCTATTGGGGAGGGAAACGGACGGTAAACTCCAATTGCACATTCTCCTACGATGGTGGCTTCTCTAAAGCGGTTTTAGTAAAAGAATGATTAAAATTATTTGAGTTGGTTGAGAAGATTTGCGCTGCTCTCAAGACAACTGTGGGGGAGAAAAAGTTTTTCTATAACACGAAGAGGGACAAGACGAAGTGTTTGTTGTTGGATGACGAAGATACGGTCGCAATGATGTTTCACTGTAATGAAGACGAAGTTGACTTGTTTGTAGAGGAGCCGCCACGCAGTGAAATGCGGCAACGAGAGTGAACTGAGCAGCTTCACAAAACAGGCACCCTAAACGTAGCAAAAATACAATGTCATCAACCATAATACCGAAACCGCAATAAACATAAACGTAGCAGTACAAACTATTGATATTGTAAATGATTACTAAACTATAATGCATATAGCCCATGGCTTTGTCACTTTTGAATTTTGGACATTTGCATTGACGAGTTTAGACATCCCTATTTGCAGATTTATTTAAGCCGAAATAAAGAACAACACAAAGAACAAAAACATTAATAAGTCCAGTAAATTGCTGTTTCGTATCAAAGATTTCCACTTCTCACCTCCTGCTTTTCCAATAACAGCAGCCAATTTAATGTTAGGATGTTGCTTCATGAATTTTTCCTCTAAACTCCATCATCAAAATGTAATAAGGAATCTTCCTCCTCCCACCCTACCTTTCACCCCCTTGCTTTTCTTGTGCATTCAACAATGGAATTTTAAATGATAATAACAAATAATCACATGGGATTCCTACTCAAGTTCCATTTGGTTATATGTAATACAATGCCTTTCTTGATGAATTATAGTCTCCAGCCTCTTTCCCTATTAGGGCTTCCTACCTTATGGAGTCCCTACGGTATTGTACCTTGCCCCCCATAGGGTAAAATTTTTGGACCTCTTTCCCTACTGAATTTACATACCTTTTGTATCCTTCTTGTCCTTGACTAAATCTCCATATTCTACTTAAGGAAGTACAATTTGAATATGTTAAAAAAAACAACTGCAACCAAGGTATGCATGGCTGACAAAGGAACAAATTATGTGTCAAATAAACTAACATTTCTTATGCATCTTTAAGATTTATCTTCAGTTTGCCCTTGACTAATTTCCTTATTTGTATATTGGCAGACCCAACTCGTGACATAAAAAAATTGAAGGAACAATCTGTTTGAAAATATAACAAAGAAGAAATAAAGATTCAGAAGAGGTTTACAATTATTGTGAAATGAACTAAAAGATCATTTCACCGGAAAAAAAAATTGAAAAAAACAAAAAAAAACACATCACTATGCGACAATCGCTCAAATAAAATAAAGGGTTCGCCAAAATATAAGTAATGCACAATTCATATCATACATGCAAACTGGGAAAATTCCTAGAATTGCTTGGAAAACCTCACCAAAGTGACACAGTGACTTGTCTTTGTACATTAGACAAAGAATGCCCTAGTTAGCGCCAGAAAACATTCGAGTAAAGCACTGTCTCGTTCATATTCATAGATATCTCTTACTGAGTTTTGGGTGTAATTGACAAGGAGTCACATAGGGTTTTGCAGGGGCATCACGAATAATCTTGAACATTCAAATTCAAATTTGAGGAAAATTCAAAATCTCTCTAGAATCTTTCCCTTGTTTTTTGGGAGTTGGGTTGGTTGGTTCCAATTGGGGCAACCCATCAAACACCTTTAGTGCAATAAACATGTGCTCTGGCAAAATGATTCGAAACTCAGCATTACGTTAATATATTTAGGTAAATAGGAAAGTTCTTACCGTGGCAGGAGGAGAGGCTGAGCGGTGGGCAATGGTGGATCAAAGGAATTCTGTCATTGACAGTAGAAGTGATCTGGAGACTTTGAAGGAGCGAGATGTTGGGATTCCTACTCAAATTCTGTCATTGACTGTCGTTTGAGGTGAGACATGATCGATAATAGCTGTCAACTTACAACAAGATCGACAACAGGGGGATTACCTTTCACATAGCTGTACAAACTCGTTCCAGATCGCGGCTCCACTTCGTGCGAAATCGATTGTTGACGATCGATTGCTGCTGCTTTCGAGAGCGAGGGGGAGAGAGACTGGTGCGACGTGCACGAGAGAGAGAGACAGAGAGAGCAACTTTGGGCACGGAGAGAGCCACAGAGAGAGACGGATGGAGCAGAGAGAGATCGCGTAATGGGGGAGGAGGGGAGCAGACGTAGGGTTTGACGTAAAGTTGGGTTTTTTGGGGGGAAATTATAAGGGGGGTAATATGGGTACTTCACCTTTCATTTACCATGTATTGGTCATTTTAATTTTCCTTGCCATGGTTTGGGTATTTCACAAACCATGACCACCTTTTGGCATTTGTTTGAGAAAAGACCATGTATTGGTCATTTTCCCTAACAAAGGTTAAAATGAGTTACACGTGTCATGAAAAGAAAGAGAGCAGGACAAGGCTTACCTGCTTCAGCCTAATACCATATACACCTGCTAATTATGTTTCCTCAGATTAATCAAACAAAAGCAATTGAAACAAAAGTGAGCCCCTGTGTGATTGAACATCTACCCCAACATCTCGATCGTCACTTGCCGGACGTACTTCCCTAGCCGGATTCCGTCTCTCTAGCTCGGTAATCTCTCTCTCAAACTCCTAATTTTATATAAACAGGGTAGTATAGATATATATTTTTTATATCACAAACACAACACCATACACAGCCGTGTACAAAGATCTACCGCAGCCCTCTCCCGAACTCTCTAGCTTTCACCAGACTTACCTATTGTTCGAGATCACTAATTCCTCTTTCCGGCGAATAATCTGGGTACAGAGACTCGCCACTGTAGTGCGATCTGTAAACGAATTAAATCTCAAAGTAGAGTCTTACGGATCTAGATTGAAGTTCCCGGTCGCTGCAGATGAACGCACGAACAAACCCAATATGTTAAACTAGTTGTTTCAATTTGGGCCCCTAGTAATTATACTTGGGTCTTCCGAGCTATTAGTTGTCCCCAGACCGAAATTCATAGACTGCCCCAACTTGGTTGCTGAGTCTCCAATCTTCATAAACAGCCTTTGACGATATATTGTTATCGGACCAACCTTCAATTGAAGTCTAAAAAGGTTATATTTTTACTCAGCAGGCTAGTCTTGGTTACTAACCCCGGCTAGTTACTTAGAAATATCTCTTGTAAGTAATCATTAGTACGTTTCTATTTAGGTACAAGTTCAATGGACTAACTCGCATGCGTGATGATTAGGCACTTCTATTTTGTGAGTACGCAATACCTTGGTTACATGCATTTGCTCAACTATTTTTACATCAAATGCTTCTTGCTTTTAAAGCTGGAAAAAGTGAATCACGTGTTTTGTTTTGATAATGGCTATTTTGAATTGAATTGCGATTTGCTCTAAAATATGAATAATGAGTTTTGATACAATGCATGCTATTTTGATTAAAACGTGGATTATCGGAGTGTGGCCTATTCATGTGCATTTTTATTATGGATGATTTAGACCATGGAATATGTTTTGAGAACGTGACTGTTATGATTTGCTTAAACATGATCTGCTATGTTATGCGGTTCGGACGGTGTCCAGAGCTCTAGGGGACGGTATAGAAGCTAGAGGCACGAGGAAATAAGGGAGGGGTGCATGCCAGGCACCAATATGATATCGGTATCATAGGTCGCTCTCTCTGACCTTGGGGTCGCTCCCCATTACGTCTGGCAATACCCTCGAGCACTAGTATTATTTTCATGGCCTTCTATGGAAGGATAAAGAGTCCTTCTGCTGGGACTAATACGAACGATTGTAAGGCAGGTGCTATGGATATTGATGTTTAAGGATTAATTATGTTCATCTCTCCTTGAATTTGAAGCATTATATGCTATGAAAAATGTTTCCATGGTCAAACTTGTAACCCTGGTATTTTGTACCACACGAGCATTCGCTTATGAAAATCTTTTCCATTTTCCAGGGAATAGCGTGGATGGCCCTCGACTCGTCAATGATTGTTGGTGCTAAGTGGACACTCCTTAGTTGTCTAATGGTTTGTAATTATTATATCCTTACTTTTAGAAGCTCTGGGATTATGTTAACTATCTTACGCTTCCGTTTACTTCGTACTATTTAGTTTGAAGCTGATGACGATGAAAATCCCTAAACTAGTTTTCAGTAGGCCTTTGGCGGCTTAAAACCCGCTTGAACGGTCACGACTTCCAGGGTCGGTTTTGGGTCATGACATGAAGGACAAACAAGAACAGTATTTAAAGTTTTAGGGGTCAGTTCTGTCTCTTTCTTGACTTGCTTACTTGAATCGTTGACCCTCAGTCAAAATTTGACAAGTCTAAATAGTGAAGGACAAACAAGAACAATATTTAAAGTTTTAGGGGTCAGTTTCACAAATGAGTAATACTTTGGGAGTGCAGAGAACAATATATCCCAAAATGCAAACCTCAAAAAATTTTTTTTTTTTTTTTTGGCTAAAGAGATAAATTGTAGGCAGCTTCCTCCTCCATTCTCCATCGAAATTCTGCGTTTGCTTCTCCCCCTTCTGCTTTTTCTTCTACTTAAGAAACCTTTTCTTTTACTTCATTCTATATTTCTATCCTATATAATTGATCTTCAAATTTGAAAGCACACGATCCAATTTATATTAATTTTCACCAAAACAGGTAAGCTTTCAACAAGAAATTAGAACCCATCTTTACCCATCTCCTGATCATCACCAGTCATCTGCATACAGACAAATTCAGGGGGGTGGAAATATTTCTACTTTTTACTTTTTCTTTGAAATTATTGAATGATATCATGTATAGGTTACTGCTTGCATCTCACCTAGAGATAAGGAAATTGAATCGTGTGGATGTTATTCCTTCGCATTTGTTGGGATCACTTCTCTCGTTAATGGGGCTATTAGTTGGGTTGGGTTTATTGCGATTGTGAACTTGTTTCTAGTTTTCTGATGTAATTATGATACTTCTACTCTCTTACCATTTGTAGTAAACTAGTAATTAGAAAGAAGAATTAGATGATTACTTGTTTGCCCTTGTCCCTTGCAGCTATATCAATAAGGCTTCTATGTAATCGGCTTCGATGACTTATCACGTGTTCTTGAGCTTTGGTGAAGACACACGCAAGACCTTCACCGACCACCTCTATACTGCCTTGTCGGGTGCAAGTTTTCGCATGTTTCGACATGATGATGATGGGATGGAGAGAGGTAAAAATGTTAAGTCAGAACTTGACAAGGCTATAAAAGAAGCAAGGAGTTCAATAGTTGTGTTTTCCAAAGACTATGCTTCTTCCGAATCGTGCCTTGATGAACTTGTGTTGATCCTCGAACGCAAGAGAACATCATCGGGGGCCGGGCATATAGTTTTACCTGTCTTCTATGATGTGGATCCCTCCCAAATTAGGAAGCAAACAGGAAGCTTCGGAGAGGCATTCCGTAGGCACGAAGAGCTATTAAATGAGGAAACCAACAAACAAAAAAAGGAGTACTTGAGGGAAAAGGTGCAAGTATGGAAGAGAGCACTTAGAGAAGTTGCTGATCTAGCGGGCATGGTCTTACAAAATCAAGCTGACGGGTAATTATCTCTTGAATTCCTCACTTTGATGTTTCCTCACTCTGAAATATAGTCATTCATTGATTTCCCTTATGAGAATGTAAAAAATTTAAGCAGGTAATGAAAATTTGAAGCAGACGAGAGATTGAGTCATGAATAGGACACTCTGACATTATTTTGACACTTATTTATTCATTGATTTCCTTTGTGAGGATGTAAAAAATTTAAGCAGTTAACAAAAATTTGAAGCAGACCAGAGAGATACGGGGAAAAAAAAAAAGAGTAAATTACATTAAACCCCCCTAAACTATAACCCATTAGCACTTTGCCCCCTTAAAGTTTAAAATTCAACACTTAACCCCCTCCAACTTTCCAAGCGTGTGCGAGTTGACCCCTTAAGTTACGGACCTCCACCTTCCCAATGTTTTTTTGAAAATCCGAACCGTTAGATGTGTTTAAAAGGTGTTTTCAAGGTCCAACGCGAAGATTTGGCAAAAAAAAACACCCGGAAGGGCTTGATCGGAGCATTTTTTCAAAAAACGTTTTTTTGAAAAAATGCTCCGATCAAGCCCTTCCGGGTGTTTTTTTTTTCCAAATCTTCGCGTTGGACCTTGAAAACACCTTTTAAACACATCTAACGGTTCGGATTTTCAAAAAAACATTGGGAAGGTGGAGGTCCGTAACTTAAGGGGTCAACTCGCACACGCTTGGAAAGTTGGAGGGGGTTAAGTGTTGAATTTTAAACTTTAAGGGGGCAAAGTGCTAATGGGTTATAGTTTAGGGGGGGTTTAATGTAATTTACTCAAAAAAAAAACTAAATCAATTAATCTAGGGCAATTTTGGTATAAAAAAATTGTGACTCGAATTCAGATATGGAAATACCAGAATCGTGATTGATCTCCTTCCAGATAGTAGAATAGATGATACTATTGTCAGTTCGTAAAGGCATTAGCAGTAGCCTTTTCCCTTAAATATCACATGTGGACAAGTTCGTGTGGATAGTTCAAATTGGAATTTATCTTTGACGAATTTTTATGCCTTTAACAAAATAATTCCACATGTAAATGAGTAGTTAAAGACTGTAATGGTTTTTCTTGACAGTCCTTGCTTAGTAGCTAGCTTATTTGTTAGTTATAAGTTACATTACGCTACAACACAATTCGTAATTGTTTCTTCTTATCAATTTGTACTAGACCATTTGGCATCTCTATTTGTTGAAGTAGTGACAAGCTTATTGTGCTTTACTTTCCATTTAACTTTGTAGGCATGAGGCGAAATTTATCCAGAAAATTGTAAGAGAGATTGGGAAACAGTTGAACCAACGAGTTTTACATTTTGCCCACAAGCTAATTGGAATTGAATCTCGAGCCAGAAAGATCAATTCATGGTTACAGGATGAGTCCAATGGGGGGATAGCAGTGATGTATGGAATGGGTGGAATAGGTAAGACAACTATTGCCAAATTTGCTTATAATTCAAATCTTCAAAGATTTGAAGCTAGTAGCTTTCTTGCAAATGTTAGAGAAGGATCTAAGGGTTTAGTTGGTTCACAAAGGCAACTCCTTTCTGACATTTTAAAAAGAAAACAGGAAAAAATATGGAGTGTTGATGAAGGAATCAATAAGATTAAAGATGCCATTTGTTGCAAAAGAGTTCTAGTAGTTCTTGATGATGTGGATCACCGAGCCCAGTTTGATTTGTTAATTGGAAACCGTGATTGTCTTCATCCAGGAAGTAAAATTATCTTAACCACCAGGAACATTCATCTGCTGAGGTCTGATGAAGTTGATGAGAAAATTGAGGTGGTGGGATTAAATTTTAATGAGTCATTGGAGCTTTTCAGTTGGCATGCCTTTGGACGAGGCCATCCCATTGAGGGTTACACTGAGCCTTCACAAAGGGTAGTAGAACAATGTGGACGGCTTCCCTTAGCCCTTCAAGTTTTGGGTTCTTCTCTATCTGACCACAGGTTAGACGTATGGGAAAATACAATACGGAAACTGGCAGCTATTCCTGATTCAGAAATCCAACAGAGGTTGCAAATAAGCTATGACTATCTAGATTACCATGAGAAGGAATTGTTCCTTCACATTGCTTGTTTCTTTATTGGAAAGAGCACAGATTTCATAGTAAGAATTCTAGGTGATCTCTACCCAAAACGTGGGATTCAAACTCTCATTGATAGATGTCTCTTAACTATTAATGAACACAAGAAGTTGATGATGCACCAACTTCTCCAACAAATGGGAAGACAAATTGTTTTTCAAGAATCACCCAAGGAGCCGGGTAAACGTAGCAGATTGTGCCACCATGAAGATTCATTTAAAGTATTGAGTGAAAAAACTGTGAGTAACAAGCTTCTTTTTTCTTTTTTTTCAGTTTTAAGGTTTTTGTGCGTTGAGGTTCTAATCTAATCCAAAATGGTTTCTCTAATCAGGGAACAGAGACTATTGAGGGCCTCTACCTTGACATGCATCATGTGTTGGAGGAAGATAGATAGTCATCATGTGCTGGAGAAAGATAGTTGGTATGTAAAGCGTCCCCGTGTCGAAGAACTTAATAAGGAATCATGGTTTGCAAACCAAGGCTCACTGAAACGGCGTTGTCTTAGTTTGTTCATGTGGCGCTCAACAAACAATGTTGGAAGAAGTTCATATCAGGTGGAGTTGAGGACTGATGCATTTACAAGGATGCACAATCTTAAATTGCTTCAGTTGAATAATGCAGAAATCAAGGGAACATACGCAAACTTCCCTGGAGGATTAAGATGTTTGACTTGGCATGGCTTCCCTTTAACATCCATACCTACTGAGTTTTCTCTAAAGGATCTGGTTGATCTTGACTTGCGCTATAGCCAGTTGGAGCAAGTTTGGAAGGGAGAACTGGTGTGATTCAAAACCTCTTCTCTTTTACTTAATTTTCTTTTGAGGATCAACATATGAGCACTTGAAACATTTTCATTTTCATTTTTTTGCTATGTTACAGTTTTTGGCATCATTGAAAGTTCTCAATCTCAGCCATTCCCATGACCTCAAGAAAACCCCCAACTTCACTGGACTCCCTAATCTCGAGAAGTTAGTTCTTAAGTATTGCATAAATTTGGTGGAGGTTCATGAATCGATAGGCGAATCGGCCGGTCTTGTTTTGTTGAATCTCAAAGGCTGCAAAAAACTTAAGAAGCTTCCCAGGGAAATTGGTAATTTAACATCCCTGGAAAAACTCATTCTCTCTGGTTGTTCAGGGCTTGATCAGTTGCCTGCAGAGCTCGGACATATGAAATCTATAACGGTGCTCCATGCAGATGGAATTTCCCAAGACATTAGTGAGGATGGATGGACTTCTGTCATTTGGTCTTTGGTATTGAAACCGAGAAAAAGTCCAAAAACATTGCCTTCTTTACCTGGCTCACTAGTAGAATTAAGTCTTTCAAACTGCAATCTGTTAAGTAATGACCTTGCAAAATGTCTTGGGAGCTTATCTGTGTTGAAGAACTTGAATCTGAGTAAGAATCCAATTTCCTGCCTACCAGAGAGCATCAAAGGTCTTACGGTGCTCCAATCACTGCCAGAACTTCCAATGACTTTAGAAAAGCTGGATGTAACTCGCTGTAGCTCGTTGGAATTTTTAATAAATGTTCCTAACCTACCGAGCACTCTGATGGGATGTCTGCAATTGAACATGGTTGGTTGTAATGTTGCTGATGTTCAAGGGGTGCTCAAGATAGAGCCCATCAGAAATGCTGATGCAGAAATCATTAATGAGATTGGATTATCAGGTGAGTTGGAAACCATGCGAAGCCTGGAATTGTGTAAGGGGTTGAAGGGTGGATGTCAGGTGCGCTCTCTTTTTTGTACTTCTCTCTGTCTAGACATTTATTTTTTATCCATACTTAAATGCCCAGTCTATTGTTGCCACTTACTATTATTATGGCTCAGGTACTATATGAATGTGGTATATACAACATATTTCTTCCGAGGAGTGAGGTGCCTGCTGACTGGTTCAGCAAAATAGCATCCTCGATAACATTCAGTGTGCCTTCACTCCCTAATCTCAATCTCCAAGCCTTGGAGATATATGTTCTATTTTCAGATGCATATCCTGGGAAGGCCAAGACCAATACAAACCTTTTGTACGACTATATCACAGTCAACAATATGACCAAGGGTCTGAAGTGGGCCTACAGCCCATCGTTCAAATGCATTCCTCCAGATGACAGTATGATAGTATGGTTAAGCCATTGGAAGATTGGGAATCAGTTAATATTGGAAGCTGGTGATGAAGTGAATGTGTCAGCGGGCTTAAAAGAAGACTATTGTTTGCTAGAGCAAATTGGAGTTAAGATTGTGTGTGATGAGCCTGAAGGAAAAGGCAGCCAACACCATAAAGTCTATTCTGGTCATCAAAATGTTTCCAATGTTGGAGATCTATCACCATATCAATTGAAGCCAGGCTGTTATCACCTATGCCATTATGGTGGACGTCAAGACTGCCACAGAGATGGCAGCTTAGATGAATTTGAAAAGATTATATTTGGAGAATCTGATCATGATACTGCAATTGATTGGACATTGTGATGGGATAAATGTAATCTTTCATTTTCCATTATGTTAGCAGTTACGTACTAGACAAAAATGTTAATGAACAATGCTCATTTTTCATTTTAGCTACCCACATTCTTTCAACACTCCAACACTACTAACTTACATAAAAAATGTGATTTTGATCCTCTACTTGAGAGTTTTGGGTTGGAGATACTCTAATGGTTGTATTGCAGTCCTGGTTATTTTTTGGCGCTTGAACTTGGGCAATAAGGAAACTTCTGAATATGAGAGAGCTGGGCCAAGGGTTTGTTAAGCATATTATTATGAATGGGCATAATACAAGTATTTGGCTAGACAATTGACATTCAACGGGCCCTCTATATAAGACTTTTGGGGAGCTTCTTGTTTTCAATTTGGAAAGATCCCTATCTCATAAGGTCAGCACAATCATTTCTAACGGTACATGGAAATGGCGTACATCTTGTACCCTTGGTTTCTCTCTCTGGATTGCAGAGTGAGAGAAAGATGGAATATGAAGAGCGCAATGGTTCGGAAATAACAATGCCCATGTTTTTGGCATAATTTGCTCCAACCACCACTGAATTGGAATTCTCCCTTTTACTTTTTACCACATGTTTGTCCGATAAATAAAAATAAAGTTTATCCTTAGCGGTAGTTAAGTGTGGAAAAATTAAACTAGCCCCTAATTTCCCCTTAGTTGAAAGGTCAAGAACTTCTTGACAAAAGGAATTTTAATTGATGAAGTGGCACTCTCAAAGTTCTTCTCACAATACACAAAAGTATCCGAGCAAAAGAAACATGATAGTAATATCACAAACTAAAGCTAGGTTAAAAAATTACTTTCAAAGCTTATTCTGGAAGGTACTCCCCCGTCCCTTTTTAAGTGTGTTACTTCATAAATTCAACTTATTAACGAAGCATGATAATTACATTTTTCACATCAACTTACCTCCATTTTACCGACAAGGGGTCCCTGCTGTGCACTAGGTGCATATTTTTTTATCCAAGCCGTGCTTTTTCGCAACGGACAGCCGGATGGGTACATGGCAACACCTAGTGCACAGAGGGCCTCCAACTTTACACTTTTCACATAAAGTTTTACCTCTTCTTTCTAAAATTATCCTTCACTTTTACCTATTATGTAACGACCCGCCCCCAACTTACAGAATATTGTCGCCCAAACTCCAAGGACTTCCCAGTAGGTCACTTATCCCTGGATTGCCCCAGGGTGAGCACGCTTAACTGTGAAGTTCCAATAAGCTTTGACGTCCGCACGGCTTTAAAAGGTCTTGTGCAAGTTACAGCATGGTCTATTCTCTTATACCAAAAAACTCCGTTGCATCCAGGTGGGTCATTCTCCCCACCTTATGATGCAATGTCCTCGTTGCATATTGGCCCAACAACCTTTCCCTGGGAGGTATAAAAACTTAGTTCTACATAGCACTTTGTTCCCATTCTGGGATTCAAGAGGTGGCTCCTATAGATTCTAGAGGTGGCTCCTATCTAGGGATGGCAATCGCGACCGAACCGATGGGTACCCGAACCGAAACCGCTATTTTTACCCGAACCATAACCGAAATATTCCCCGTGGGTATGGGTATGGTATGGGATATGGCCGAACCGAATGAGTATGGTTCGGGTATGGTTTGAGGTCATAACCGAACCGTGACCCGAAACGAACCGTAACCCGAAACGAACCGAAATATGAAATTACATATTTACCCCTAAAATTTATAGTAATTGTGTATGTACCCCTGGCTATATATATACCCTTATTTTATATATACATATTACATAAACCCCTTAGGTATATTTTAAAATTACACTTTACCTCTCGTATATATATGTAAGATATTCACAGGTTAGGTTTTGGTCTCACATTCTGTACATTCTGAGACTCTCTCGACTGATATTTTATATATTATAGTCTTGAGTCTCTTGACTGATATTTGTAGCCTCCTTTTGTTATTTTTTTCTTGTTTTTTCAATTTTTTTGAGATAATAAAATATCCTAAACTCAATTTATTCATGTTTTAGTACGGTTTGGGGCGGGGCGGGATGGGTACAATTCAGTTACCCAAATGGGTAGCTATTTTTTCCTTCACAAAATCGGTTACCCGAAATTACCCGAACCCCGAATGGTTAGGTTATGGTTCATCCTCTCCCTTTTCCGAACCGAACCCGAACCGAACCGATCCGCCCCATTGCCATCCCTACTCCTATCCCGTAGTCCGGGGTTGTGCTTTGATACCAACTGTAACAACCCACCCCCACCCTGCACAATATTGTCCGCTTTAGTCTCCCAAACTCTAAGGACTTCTCAGTAGGTCACCCATCCTAAGATTGCCCTAGGGTGAGCTCGCTTAATTGCGAAGTTCCAATGAGCTTTGACACCCGCGCGACTTTAAAAAGCCTTGTGCAACTTAGGGCATGATCTATTCTCTTATACCATAGAACTCCGTTGCATCCAGGTGGGTCCTGGGCTGTCACATATTAACTCTTTATCCACTAACTTTTCAAAAGGACAAAATGATAATTGTACAAAGTTTTACCCATTAACTTTTCAAAACACACATTTATTAAAGAGACAGCCCAAAATAAAAATGTCAACACTAAAATAAGGACGAAGGGAGTATCATTTTTAATACTTTCGGATTATGATTTTGAGAGTCTTTTTTTTTTCCGTAAAACCTAAAGTTTTGACAATCAGTCAAAATTTTGAAAAGTTTTTATTGTTAAAGGACCAAACAAGAATAAAGTCTGTTTTGGCTTAATAAGTCACCTGACTTATTTTTTCGTCTTTATTTGATTTTTTTTTTGCATTTGTTAGTTTTTCATTTATGATCCAAGCTTAAATTTTATGATCTAAGCTTAAAACGTTTTTCAACTTTATTCAAAAAATTGAGAGTTCTAATCATAATTTTTTCACCTTTTTGGATTTCTCTTGTCGAGATGAACCAATAACACATGAAAATTTGATGCAAAACTAACAAACATGAAAAAAAAATCAAAGAAAGACAAAAAAAAAAAAAAGAAAGGTCAAAATGACTTATATTAATCAAAAGAGTTTGGGAAAATGACCAAACATTAGTTTTTAAAACTAAAAATCCAGATTTGATGGTAAGATTATCAGAAATTACAGGATTCATGACAAAGAAAAAATAATTCGACGTACATGGCAACGGCAAATTACAGATCCAAATTACCCTTCTGATTATTGAAACTCTAACACACACAAAGCCCCTTGCATTTTGGATGCACTGTATATGAAAAATCTTTACACCTTGCAATAAAAGTGTTGCACTCACTAAAACAATCTACCATAACTCAAACCCAGAAACCAAAATAACACCAAATCAAAACTAGGAGATCGATCTACCTCCAAAAAGGAGAAGAAAAAAAAAAATCAAAAATCAAACCCAGAACAATCTCTTTTGCACCTTGCATGCAATAACATTGCACCGTAAATGAAAAATCATTGCACCTTGCAATAAAAGTATTGCACAAATCTGGGTTTGGAATCTGAAAAACGTTTCACCTCAAGTGAATTAACATTGTACTCTTTGATAATACTATTGCAGCCCATGAGGAAGATTGAGTTGTCTGTATGATGTCTAAATTCAATTTGTCATTTTGAAAAAAATGGCAATCGCTCCTTTTATGAAACTATATATTGCACATTGAATCAAAACGTATTACACTCCAGCTGAAAACTATATTGCGCCGTTTCTCAAAATCATTGCACTTAGTGTTTTACATGATTTGAGGGAAAAAATACACTTAGGGATATTTTGGGCAGTGCGGTAATAAAATGTAATGTATGTGAAATTATTTTTCTCTGTGTCATGTATTGGTAATTTCCGAAACCATGACCATGAAGTCGTAATTTTTTGCCCCAACTAGCATTTTTTTGGTCATTTTCCCGTTTCAAGTTTGAAGGGTCAGCTGCAGGAATGGGTAATACTTTGTGAGGGTAGAGAAAAGTCTTGAAATTTGACTACACCACTAATTGCTACGTAGCTCCCCCTCCCATTCTCCACCGGAATTTGCTTCTCTCCCATCTGCAAAGACAAAAATCTTGAAGTTGCTTCGTAGCTTCCTCCCTCCCGAATTCTCCACACACAAAAATGAGTAAAGGGTCCGTAATTTTCACAATCCTATTCCTGCCCCATTCTACACTATACGAGATAAGACACACACACACACAGATATTAGAGACAGAGCGAGGGAGGGAGGGAGAGAGGTCTGGTGAAACAGCAGGAACCCGACGCCGGCGACGGAGGCAGCGACTGGCTCTGGTTAGGGAAGCTGCTTGAATTGTCGGCGAAGATGGGACCGCCCACAAAATGTGCTGTGTAGGAAAAAATACTTCTACTTTTTACTTTGTGTGAAATTTGAATGATATCATGTATAGATTACTGCACTGATTCTTAACTAACTGCAGAGCCGGCCCTGACCTAAAGCGAGCATTGCAGGCCCCATATTTTAGTACCACCTAGATATCTTTTGTAATACCCAAAAAATAAAAAATTTGAAGTGCCATACGAGAAGATGTAACAAAACCAATTGAAGTGAAATGGATGGAAAATTATTTTCCAAATACATGGATTGTTGTAGAGTCCTATTGACTATTCCCGTTACAGTTGCTACTAGAGAACAAAGCCTTTCCAAGATAAAGTTGATTAGTCTTACCTTTAGTCAACAATGTTGCAAGAAAGATTGATTGGACCCTCAATTCTATCTATTTAACATGAGATGGTGGATAAGACTGATTGTTCGAACATAATTAGTATTTTTGCCACTAAAACTGCAAGAAGATTGATATTTAGATGATTCTTCTAAAATTACGAAGATTCGGGTTTTTTTTCTAAAATAAATATTTAGAATTAGTAATATTTAAGTGACAAAGGGCAAAATGATAATGGTACAAACTTTTACCCATTAATTTTTCAAACCACACACTTATTTAGGGACAGTCCAAAATGAAAAGTTAAACACTTAAAAATGGACGGAGGGAGTAATTTGTCTTGCAATGCAAGTCATTTTCTGGCGCTTGAACTGCATACTGACTCCTCTTGGGGAATAAGGAAACTTCTGAATATGAGAGAGCTAGGGCAAGGGTTTGTTAAGCATATTATTATGGGAAACAGGGGTGCTGCGCAGCCCCGTGCTGTGCGGGCCGATTTCGGCACCGCGCCGGTACCGTTTTGACGATCGGAGATGTCCACCGCGTAAAGCTCGTCGAGTACTATAAGTGTACCAAAAATCAACTCAATCAGATATCATTAAGTGCCTCATCGGAACACAAATATGTTGAAAAAAATGGTTTCAATGGTTTTCATCCAATGTTTCAAGACACGTGTGTTCCAATTTTTTTTCAACTTATTTGTGTTCCGATGAGGCACTTAACTATATCCATTCGATTTGATTTTTGGTACATTTGTAGTACTCGACGAGCTCTACGCGGTGAACGTCTCCGATCGTCAAAACGGTGCCGTCACGGCATCGAAATAGGCCGCATAACACGCTGCGCAGCACGGGGCTGCGCAACACCTCCCCCGGTTCCATTATTATGAATGGGCATAATACAAGTATTTGGCTGGACAATTGGCCTTCAGTGGGCCCTCTATCAAGGGCGGAGGCAGGATTTTTGACAAGGGAGGTCAAAATTTGAACTCTTAATACGTTTGGACAAAAATTTGAACTCTTAATAGGTTTGGGCAAAAAAGGAGATGTAAAGTGGGGTCAAAATAGCAAAAACCTGGGCAAGTGGAGTCAAAATTTAAACTTTTAATAGGTTTGGGCAAAAAAAGAGGTGTAAAGTGAGGTCAAAATAGCAAAAACATGGGCAAAACTATAACTATCCCTACAAAAATTTGGACCTCGGGGGGTCAACTGACCCCCTTTGTCTCTTCCTCCCTCTGTCCTTGCCCTCTATATAAGATTTTTTGGGAACTAGTACTTGTTTTCAATTTTGTTTTCAATTTGGGAAGATCCCTATCTCATAAGGTCAGCACAATCATTTCTAACGGTACATGGAAATGGCATACAACGATCTTGTTTGGTTTGATTTTTGGGTAATGATTTGAAGAATAATGGGGGTAATAATTAGAAATATGAGATAATGATTGGAGACAGATAGAAAGATAAATAAGAATAATAATTATAAATAATGGTAATAATTGGAGAAAAATGTAAGTAGTGATATAGGAATAATAGAAAAAACCCGTCTCGAAACCCAATACGAACAAGGTCGTTGGTTTCTCTCTCTGGATTTGAGAGTGAGAGAAAGATGGAATATGAAGAGCGTAGTGGTTTTTACCACATGTTTGTCCAGTAAATACAAATAGAGTTTATCATTAGCGGTAGATAAGTGCGGAATACTTAAACTAGCCCATAATTTCCCCTTGAGCAATGCTACGGGCACTAACTAGTGTACCAACTATTACACTAAATGCACACATGGCATTACCACATCAATGCACTATTCAATACATGGATAGATTCATCCACTAAAAGAGTGTCACATGGACAGTTAGTGTAAACTTAGCTGGAAAGCGGAGACCCACGAAGGCGCAATCCGAGCGAATTAGAATAGCTCGAAGCTGAGCTAGCCAGTCTTTCATTTCTTCCTAAAGAGAGGACCCAACTCGAACTCTTAATTGAAGATGAATAAAGAGAAAGACAAGCATGCTAGAGACATAAACAGTCATAGATAATTATGCGATGAGATCCTTCCGAATGGGCTAAGAGAATTTCTAGAGAAGCATATTGGCTAGTGATTGTGAGGCCCCAATTCTTGACTGGAGGGGACACCAAAGGCCTCTGCCCTTCCATCCCTTGGAGAGGCAGGGCAGAGCTTTGGTACACTAGTTAGTGCCTGCCTGTAGCATTTCTCTTTCCCCTTAGTTAAAAGGTCAAGACTTGAGAACTTCTTGAAAAGAAATTTTAATTGATGAAGTGGCGCTCTCAAAATTCTCCTCACAATACACAAAAATATCTGAGCAAACGAAACATAGGAGTAATATCACAAACTAAACCTAGGTTAAAAAATTACTTTCAAACCTTATCCAGAAAGGTATCATTTCTTAATACTTTTGAATTATGATTTTGATATCCTTTGTTTTTTTCTCTCATTTCCTAAAACCTAAAGTTTTGAAAACCAGTAAAAATTTGAAAAGTTTTTATTGTTGAAGGACCAAACAAGAATATTAAAGTTTGAAGGGTCAGCTGCAGAAATGGGTAATACTCCGTACTTTGTGAGGGTAGAGAAAAGTCTTGAAATGTGACTATCCCACTAATTGCTACGCAGCTTCCCCTCCCATTCCCCACCGAAATTTGCTTCTCTTCCTTCTGCAAACGATAAAAATCTTGAAATTGCTTCGTAGCTTCCTTCCTCCCCAATTCTCCACGCAACAAAAATGAGTAAAGGGTCCGTAATCTCACAATCCTCCCCTGTTCTACACCATACGAGATAAGAAGCTGGAACCCGACGCCGGCGACGGAGACAGCGACTGGCTCTGTTTACGAAGCTGATTGAATGGTCGACGAAGATGGGACCGCCTACAAAAATATGCTGTGTGTAGGGAAAAATACTTCTACTTTTTACTCTGCGTGTGTAATTTGAATGATATCATGCAGCATTACCTGATTCTTAACTAACTGTAGCTAGTTCAGTTGGTGATAAGGAGATGGAATCTCCCTATCTGCATGTGCGTGTTATTCTCTTATATTTGTTGGGATCATTTTGGGGTTATTGGCTGGGGTAGGCTTATTGTGATTTTGAACTTGTTTCCGGTACTGATACTTGGACCCTCCTACCATTTGTTATACTAAGAAAAATAACTGATACTTTTTTTCTCCTTGTCCCTTGCAGCTATATGAATAAGGCTTTTCTGGCTTCGATGACTTATCACGTGTTCTTGAGCTTTAGAGGTGAAGACACCCGCAAGACCTTTACCGACCACCTCTATACTGCTTTGTTGGGTGCAGGTTTTCGTACGTTTCGAGATGATGATGGGATTGAGAGAGGTGAAAATGTTAAATCAGAACTGGACAAGGCTATAAAAGAAGCAAGGAGTTCAATAGTTGTGTTTTCCAAAGACTACGCTTCTTCCGGATGGTGCCTTGATGAACTCGTGATGATCCTCGAACGCAAGAGGACATCATCGGGGGCCGGGCATGTAGTTTTACCTGTCTTCTATGATGTAGATCCCTCCCAAGTTAGGAAGCAAACAGGGAGCTTCGGAGAGGCATTCTGTAAACATGAAGAGCAATTAAATGTGGAAACCAACGAAAGAAAAAGGGAGGACTTGAGGCAAAAGGTGCAAGAATGGAGGAGAGCACTTAGAGAAAGTTGCTGATCTAGCAGGGATGGTCTTACAAAATCAAGCTGACGGGTAATCATCTCATGAATTCCTCACTTTGACATGATTCTGAAGCATATTCATTCATTGATTTCCTTTATGATACTATAAAGAAATTTAAGCAGTTAGCAAAAATCTGAAGGAGACGAGATAGGTCCAGGAATAAAAGAACAGATCAGTTAATTTCTTAGGCAATTTTGGCATGAAAAAGAGTGACTCGGCTAAGTAGCAGGGGCTCCCACCTTAGGAGAGCCCTCCTGCGCTCCCAACTAAAGAGCTTGACTGTCGCCCCCATTGAGATGGGAGCTTGCTCCTTACGAATGTGGGGAGGTGTTTGATCTAGTTCAACTTAAGATCTCTGGTTGGGATCTAGATGGAGCAACGCCTTCCTCAACCTAGGTCTGCAAGAGAGAACATAGTTAGTGCCTACTGGCCACCTTCGACTGGTCGCACTCCGATGCCTAAGTCAGCCTCAATCGTAGGAGAGGAAAAATTCAAAGTTTAAGAGTGAGTAGTAGCGGCGTATCTCTCTAGGGTTTAGAACCACCCTTTATTTAGAGTGACTTAACTTGGAACCTCATTCGACCCCGCTCGGTCGGCAACCACGTTCGGCCCCAGGTTCAGTCAACATGTATATATGTTCGACCCCGGGTTTGGCCAAACATGTATGTTCGGTCTCGGGTTCGGCCAACATGTACTTTCGGCCTCCGGTTCGGCCAACATGTACCTTCAGCCCCAAGTTATTTACGTTCGGCCCAATGTTCCGCCAACGTATATGTTCGGCCCGGAGTTCAGCCAACATGTCAAATTTGGCCCACTACAACGAAGATGGGAGCTTTCGTACGATCCTTGTATAGAAAAACAGGGATTTATCACTTGGCTTTATTAATTGGTCTTTGATGAACTCGTATATCTAGCCCAAGTCAGGATATCTTGAAAAGAAAACCATAAATTCTAACAATAGCCCATTTCTTACACTTATGGTGGACTTGGCCCAAATATTTACTCCCTAATGAATGTACTTTTAGAGTGCATATTATACGCTACATTTCTTAATATATGTACCCATGCACCCAACCTTTGGAGCTTCTATATATGGTTCCACTTGCGCTCCCATTCCCGGCACAACTAAGGTTGTCATGTCGTAAAAGTATTAGCAGTTGCCCATAAATATCAAATTTACAGTTATTTTAGTGGACAGTTGTTTGTGCGGGTAGTTCAGATTGGATTTTATTTTTGGCGAATTGTTGCCTTGGCAAAATCATTCCACAACTAAATGAGTAGTTAATTATGGTAATGGTTTTTCTTAACAGTCCGTGCTTAGTAGCTAGCCTATTTGTAAGTTAATAAATTTCATTACGCAACAACGCATTTGTTGTAATTCAATAATGATACATGTATAACAGTTTTCTCCAACAATTTTCTCCAACAGCCAAAACGACGTCGTTTTGGCTGTGTTGGAAAAAAAAAAAAAAAAACCTCAAAATCAGATCTCGTCGATCTCTCATTTCCTTCGAACAAAGAGAGAAAGAGAGGGGCAACCACCACCACCGGCGACCCAGCTCCTCCGGCCGCCCTCTCCACCTCCGGCGAACGCCGTCGCCTCCATCGCTGCCAAAAAAGGTCTGAAACACAGATGACCCTCGCCAGCGATCTCTTCGAACCAGACCTGGACTGACTTTGTACCATTTAAAGAGCCATTTACAGGCACTTCTCTGTTTCTTGCTTTGCATGGTACTTAGAAATTTTTGTTGGGAAATTTATTAAATTCAACTGTAATGGTGTTGTATCATGAAATTAACGAACAAGGTTAGTGGGACTAATCAAATTAGATTAGAAATGCCAGTCGTTGCATTGATGTAGGCGACGGCGATGGAGGCGACGGAGGCGGTGGCGGCGACGGCGTTCGCCGGAGGTGGAGAGGGAGGCTGGAGGAGTTGGGTCGCCGGTGGGGTCGCCGATGGTGGTGGTTGCCCCTCTCTTTCTCTCTTTGTTCGAAGGAAATGAGAGATCGATGAGATCTGATTTTGAGGTTTTTTTTTTTTTTTTTCCAACACAACCAAAACGATGTCATTTTGGCTGTTGGGGAAAAGTGTTGGAGAAAACTGTTGTACGTGTATCATTATTGTTTGTAATTGTTTTTTCTTATCAATTTGTACAAGACCATTTGGCATGTCTATTTCCTAAATAGTCTTTTTTTTTATGTTCAAATTTATTTTAAGTCCTGACAAGCTTATTGTGCTTTACATTCCATTTAACTCTGGAGGCACGAGTCAAAATTTATCAAGAAAATTGTAAGAGTGATTGGGGATAAGTTGAACCGACGAGTTTTACACGTACCCCACAAAGTAATTGGAATTGAATCTCGCATCAGAAACATCAATTCATGGTTACAAGATGAGTCCAATGTGGGGATAGCAGTGATTTATGGGATGGGTGGAATAGGCAAGACAACTATTGCCAAATTTGCTTATAATTTGAACATTGCAAGATTTGAAGCTAGTAGCTTTCTTGCAAATATTAGAGAAATTTCAGAAGGAGCTGAGGATTTAGTTCGTTTGCAAAAGCAATTTCTTTCAGAGATTTTAAAAAGAAAAAGAGAAAAAATATGGAGTGTTGATGAAGGAATCAGGAAGATTAAAGATGCCATTTATCGCAAAAGAGTTCTTGTAGTTCTTGATGATGTGGAGCACCGAGCCCAGTTTGATGCCATAATTGGAATGCGTGATTGGTTTTATCCAGGAAGTAAAATTATCGTAACCACGAGGAACATTCATCTGTTGAAGGCTAATGAAGTTGACGAGACATTTGAGGTGGTAGGATTAGATTTTGGTGAATCATTGGAGCTTTTCAGTTGGCATGCCTTTGGTCAACGGCATCCCGTCGAAGGTTACACTGAGCTTTCACAAAAGGTAGTACAACATTGTGGAGGGCTTCCTTTAGCCCTTCAAGTTTTGGGTTCTTATCTAGCTGACCATAGCTTAGACATATGGGAAAATGCATTACGGAAACTGGTGGATATCCCCAATTCAGAAATCCTGAGAAAGTTGAAAATAAGCTATGACTATCTTGATGACCATGACAAGGAATTGTTCCTTCACATTGCTTGTTTCTTTATTGGAAAGCGCAAAGAATTCATAGTAAGAATTCTAGGTGATCTCTACCCAACAG
The DNA here is from genome assembly GCA_016920895.1 of Vaccinium myrtillus. Classification (NCBI taxonomy): domain Eukaryota; kingdom Viridiplantae; phylum Streptophyta; class Magnoliopsida; order Ericales; family Ericaceae; genus Vaccinium; species Vaccinium myrtillus. Next base: position 28,313,489 of record CM029278.1, on the reverse strand, counting down.
TTGGGATTCAAACTCTCATTGACAGATGTCTCTTAACCATTAATGAACACGACAAGTTGATGATGCACCAACTTCTTAGACAAATGGGAAGAGAAATTGTTCGCCAAGAATCACCCAAGGAGCCAGGTAAACGTAGCAGATTGTGCCACCATAAGGATTCTTTTAAAGTATTGAGTGAAAAAACAGTGAGTAACATGCTGCTTGTTTCCAGTTTTAACTTTTTTATGCATGGAGCTTCCATTCTAATCCGAAATGGTTTCTCTTATCAGGGAACAGAAACAATTGAGGGCCTCTACGTTGACATGCATCATGTGTTGCAGAAAGATAGTCAGCACGTGCTCGAGAAAAATAGTCAATCCAGGGAAAACTTTGATATTGGTAATGTAAAACGTCCCCGCTTCGAAGAAAAAAATCATGAATCGTCTTTTGTACAAAAAGGCTATTCTCAAAAACGGCGTTGTCTTAGTTTGTTCATTTGGCGCCCAACAAACAGTGTCGACAGAAGTTCAGATCAGGTGGAGTTGAGGACTGATGCATTTACAAGGATGCGCAATCTTAAATTGCTCTGGCTCAATAATGTAGATATCAAGGGAAGATACGCAAACTTCCCTAGAGGATTAAGATGTTTGACTTGGCATGGCTTCCCTTTAAAATCCTTACCTACTGAGTTTTCTCTGAAGAAACTAGTTGGTCTTGACTTGCACTACAGTAAATTGGAGCAAGTTTGGAAGGGCAAAATGGTGTGATTCAACCGCCCCTCTTTTGCCTTTAACATATATTTTCTTTTGAGGATCAACATATGAATACTGGAAACATCTAATGCTTTCTTTCTTTGTCTATGTTGCAGTTTCTCACATCATTGAAAATCCTCAATCGCAGTCATTCCCATGGCCTCAAGAAAACACCCAACTTCACTGGAGTGCCTTATCTCGAGAAATTGGTCCTTAAGTATTGCATAGGTTTGGTTGAGGTTCATCAATCAATAGGGGAATTAGGGTGTCTTGTTTTGTTAAATCTCAAAGGTTGCAAAAATCTTAAGAAGCTTCCCAGTGAAATTGCTCTTTTAACATCCCTAGAAAAACTCATTCTGTCTGGTTGTTCAAAGCTTGATCAGTTGCCTGCAGAGCTCGGACACATGAAATCTTTAATAGTGCTCCATGCTGATGGAATTACTCAAGACATTGGTGAGGATGGATCATGGACTTCCCTCATCTGGTCTATGGTATTGAAACCAAGAAAAAGTCCAAAAACATTGCCTTCTTTACCTGGCTCACTTGTAGATTTAAGTCTTTCAAACTGCAGCCTGTCAAGTGATGATCTTGCGAAATGTCTTGGGAGTTTATCTGTGTTGAAGAGGTTGAATCTGAGTAAGAATCCATTATCCAGCCTACCAGAGAGCATCAAAGGTCTTATGATGCTTCGATCACTTGACCTACAAAAGTGCACGAGACTCCAATCGCTCCCAGAACTTCCAATGAGTTTAGGATCGTTGAATGTATCTTGGTGTGGATCACTGGAATTTTTAACAAATCTTCCTAACATTTTGAGATCTCTAAATTTGAGCATGGGTGGTTCTAATGTAATTGAGGTTCAGGGGATGTTCAAGTTAGAGCCCATTGGAAATACTAATGCAAAAATCATTAACGAGATGGGCTTATCATCATGTGAGTTGGAAACCATGGGAATGGAGGTGGAATTGTATAACCAATGGACTGGCACACCAAAGTGGAATTATCCACTTCAGGTGCGCTCTCTCTCTCTCTCTCTCTCTCTCTCTCTCTCTCTCTCTCTCTCTCTCTCTCCATCTAATTAATTTTGTATCCATAGTTATTAAATGTTTGCCTAATCTCTTGTTCATATTATTATGAATACCATGGCTTAGGTACTATATGAATGTGGTATATACAACATATTTCTTCTTAGGAGTGAGATGCCTACTGGCTGGTGCACCAGCAATAAGAGAACGGGTTCCTCGATAACATTCAATGTGCCTTCGCTACCTAATCTCAAGATCCAAGCTTTGAAGATTTATATTGTCTTTTCACGTGTCCGTCATTATTGCAAAACATTCAGTTTGTGCACAAGGTACGACTATATCACAATCAAGAATATGACCAAGGGACTGAAGTGGGTCTACAGCCCATGGTTCAATTGCATTCCTCAACCAGATGATGGTATGGTGATATGGTTAAGCCATTGGAAGATTGGGAAACAATTAATACTAGAAGCTGGTGATGAACTGAATGTGTCAGCGGGATTCAGAGATCACTATTGCTTGGTAAAGGAAATTGGAGTTCAAATTGTATATGATGAGGCTGAAGAGAATGGTATCCAACACCATAAATCCTATTCTGGTCATCAAAATGTCACCAATGTTGGAGATCTATCAGCATATCAACTGAGACCAGGCTATTACCACCTATGCCATTATGGTTATAGCCATCAAGAGTACTACAAAAATGGTTGCTTAGATAGAGAGCAAAAGATTATATTTGGGGAATCTGAAGATATGTGATTTTACATTTCAATTTGGATAATTATACTTAGTAGAATTAGGGTGCATCACTTCTAGCTAAGAGGCACAAACACTTCCAAGAAGGTAGCGTGTTCGTGTCATACATGTGTGGGTGACGTATGTTGGACACGTGTCTTATCAGGGGTGTTGCCATGTAGACACGTTCAATTTTAGTCTAACCCACTGAAAAAATCAAATAATTTGCTGATAATGTATTTAGTTTTTTTCATATATATTTGTTTGCTTATTTTTCTTTCATCTGTCCTGACATCAACTTTCTTGCTGTCACTAACCTACCTTAATTTCTTAATGATCTTAGTGGTTATTAATTATCTCAAATCAACTGGCATAAATAGATCTTAACTTTTTTGCTCATGTACATCCAGAAATTATCTGTTGTGTGTTTATTTTTTTACCTTTGATGAAATATAATTTTGAATAATCATGATATCTTAATCAAACAAATTAATTGGAGAATGCAAATTGTTTTTTCTCACACACTAATCCTATTAGATAAATTCCTCAGACGTTTGTTGCTATATCTATATGTGCGGCTTTTGTTGCTTCAACTCTTCTATTGACGGTATAAGTATTTGGATCAAGAATTTTGTTAACGAACTAAATTACTTGTATATTAGGACGAAACAAAACATCAAAGTTACTTTTTGAAGGAATTTAATTTGTTCAAAACCAGCTATTTTATCACATTTACATCTGAGTTGCTTTCCCTCCAATATAATTTTAAGATGTGCGAGTAGCCTATATATGTTTGTATTTGTTGCGAAAGAAATAATAGAAGTCAGTTGTGTGTGTGAAAGTGTGAATTTCTCTCTTTTACCCACCAACAGCTCTGAGTCTTGGGGTAGGTAAAATAACGGCTGCACATTGTTTTTCAGTTTCTTTTGGGATAGAGTTCTCTGTCTTTACTTCCTACCTTATTAAACAAAAATGAAGCATGGGTTTGCGGCACTCGTTTGCCGCCAATGCGGAAAGATGTGCGAAAAAAATGGAACGCTATTTTCCTCTGCTCCATGAGTTGGAACCCGCATAACAAGCGAGCTCTTTACCCTCAAATTCAAACGTGTGGGCGCAAAATGTTGCTCTATTCTGACTTGACAATAGAAACCAGCTCATGCTGCTATGGCGGCAATTTTTTGCCTTCTCTTCGCTCTAGACAGGAGCTCTGGTGGATGCGCGGAGGGAGCAGGGGCATCTCGTCGTTCGTAATGGACAAAAACGATACGACTGCTTTGCCTCTTTGTTGGACTGCTGAATCCCTTATTTACATCTCCCGCAATCCAGCTGACTCTTTTGTTTCGAGCTAGAATTTCTGTAACAAGAGATTTGGTACCAAAATCTCATTGGAAGAGGCTTTCGATGATTTTTTTTGGGGGAATTGTTCTCAGAGGTCCCTTCGTCCATGTGTTTGAGCGTTGGTGTGAGAGAGAGAAAGAGAATGTTTTCTTCGTTACATATGAGGAGTTGAAAAAGGACATGAGATGGTTGGAAGCTTTTTGAGTCGAGAGATGATGGAAAGGATTGAGTCTGTTGAAAATCAAATGTGGGAAGGCTTTGGTTTAGGACTTAGACCATCCCCATTTGATATTTCTCAAAAATGTTTGGTACTCCTTCCGTCCCAATTTATTGATCCATTTTAGCGATTTCAACGAACTAGAGGGCAGGAATTTAAATGCTACTCCATCCGTTCCTTTTTAAATGTGTTACTTCGTAAATCTAACTTATTAAAGAAACATCATCATTACACCTTTCACATCAATTTTTTTCTCCATTTTACACTTTTCACATCAACTTTTACCCCTACTTTCCAAAATTATCCTCCACTTTTACCCATTAACTCTTTACCCACTAACTTTTCAAAGGGCAAAATGATAATTGTACAAACTTTTACCCATTAACTTTTCAAACCACACACTTATTTAGGGACAACCCAAAATGGAAATGTCTACATTTAAAAAGGGACGGAGGGAGTATTATTTTGAAACATATGATTCATGTTTTAAAATTTGAATAAAGGTACAACTTTCAAACATTAAAATTCGAAAAATTGTCCAAATTCAACACTGGATATCCGAATTACGGACGACAAAAATGAAAAGTGCAATCTGGTGTTTCTTTTGCCTCCCAAAGCACAATTTCCATCACATTAGCTTCCTTGTCGACCTCCATGGTGTTTGAAATTGAAATTTTAAGCACCATTGGTGTCTCTTCCATTTCCAAAAAAGGAGATTAGTGGGCCAAAGTATTAAGTTCTCAATGAAAGGCGAAAAACCTTCCATTGATTGCTCCATTTAGTTTTCCATTAAGGGAGAGGTGAGGAATGGGGAGGGGAGTGATTGTAGTTTAGGGTTTGAGGAGGGAGAAGAGAGGAGAGGTCGAAGGAGGTAGTCGATGGTGTACGGAGTGGGGAGACGAGGGGAAGGGATGGGGATGGGTGGGTAGGTTGTAGGGATGGAGGTTGAAGTTAGATAGAGTATTGTAGGGTTTTAGATTGTGGGGGTTGTATGAAATAAAATTAAGGTGACATTTTAGTCAATTTCGCAAGGGTATTTTTGTCCTCCAATTGGTTAATTTTTAGTTGGTTGCGTTTAGTAGAAAAGGGGTTGCGAATAGAATTTGCCTTTTTTAGAATCCCTAAGGTGGACATCCATTTTGGAACGGATGGAGTAAAACCTAAAGTTTTGACAAACAACCTGTGTCAAAAATTGACAAGTTTACATAGTTGAAGGACCAAACAAGAACAACTTGAAGTATGAAGTGTTTCAGAAATGAGTACCTCCGTCCCAAATTTCTTGTCCAATTTCACTATTCACGATACAAAATTATTTATACTTACAAATGTACTATAATGTTACATATATATGGATCTTATTTGATAATTCTCGAGTAATTTTATAAAACAAAGTTTTTAAAATTATAAATAAAAAATATAAGTAATTAAAAAATAACACCGATACTTAAAAAGATATGAACAAGAAATTGGGCATGGAGAGGGAATACTACTTTGTGAGTGTAGAGCACGATATAACCAAAAGGTAAACAACCAAAAGTCTTGAAATTTTACGCTGCTTCTTCTCCCGTTCTCCACGGGCATCTACTTCTCTCCCTTCTGCAAACAACAAAAATCTTGCAAATTATAACAAAAATCTTGCAAACAACCAAAAGCTTTCTTCCTCTCCCATTATCCACGCAGCAAGAATGAGTCCGTCATTTCACATTCAGTCCAAATGAATTTGGTCTTCGTTTTCAATTCACACGCCCATTTCTTTGACTGATTATAATTTCTCTGTGAAGACTGAGCAATTAAGAATTTGACTATATATTGCCCTCTTTTTGTTTAAACGTAACACACCCAACGCAGTTGAAGCCCCCCACATTTACACCATACGATATATATAAGAGAGAGAGAGAGAGAGAGAGAGAGAGAGAGAGAGAGAGAGGTCTGTTGAAACCCAGCTAACCCAGAAAACAGCTGAAACCCAGCAACCGGCTCTGTTTAGGCCTTTTTTTTAGCTCTGTTTAGGCTCTGTTTAGGCCTTAGGGAAGCTGATTGAATGGTCAGCGAAGATGGGAGGGTGCCGCCTACAAAATGTGCTCTCTGTAGGGAAAAATACTTCTACTTTTTACTTTGTGTGAAGTCTGAATGATATCATGTAGTATAAGTTATTGCATAGCTGATCATACTTAGGGCACAATTGGATGCGGGATGAGTTTTGAGTGAATAAAATAGCAAGGGGTATTACGTATGGATGATGACCCAATTTGATGTGACATTTATGAAGGGTGGATAATTTAGTACCTGGTTTATTTTGTAGTTAAAATGGGAGGATAAGGATAAATAAGAGACTCTGGGCTATATTAGGGGTATTAGAGAAGCCTCATTCGGAGTACTGATTAATAACTGCCCCTGGGGGCTCACTAAATATATCCAAACCAAGGATGAGGAGTGGGCCTGGGATTAGTCATCCGGGTCCAAAAATAATACCCCTCCTCATCCTCAATCCAAATAAGGCCTTAACTGGGCTAGTTCAGTTCATTTGGTTAAGACATTTGCTTCTCAGTCAAAGAGATCTACATCTCATTTGGAGATCAGGAGTTGGAATCTCTCTACCTTTGTGTCGGTGTTATTCTCTTGTATTTGTTCAGATCATTTTGGGGTACCTGTGGTAGGCTTATTGCGATTTTGAACTTGTTTTTGGTTTAACGTAATTCTGATAATTGTAACCGTTTGTTATAATAAGAAAAATAACTGATACTTTCTTCTTCTTGTCCCTTGCAACTATATGAATAAGGCTTCTGTGTAATTGGCTTCGATGACTTATCACGTGTTCTTGAGCTTCAGAGGTGAAGACACCCGCAAGACCTTCACTGATCACCTCTATACTGCTTTGTTGGGTGCAGGCTTTCGAACATTTCGAGATGATGATGGGATTGAGAGAGGTGAAAATGTTAAATCAGAACTGGCCAAGGCCATAAAAGAAGCAAGGAGTTCAATAGTTGTATTTTCCAAAGACTACGCGTCTTCTAAATGGTGCCTTGATGAACTCGTGATGATACTGAAACACACGAGAACATCATCGGGGGCCAGGCATGTAGTTTTACCTGTCTTCTATGATGTGGATCCCTCCCAAGTAAGGAAGCAAACAGGGAGCTTCAGAGAGGCATTCTCTAGACACGAAGAGCGATTAAATGTGGAAACCAACGAAAGAAAAAAAGAGGACTTGAGGCAAAAGGTGCAAGGATGGAGGAGAGCACTTAGAGAAGTTACTGATTTAGCAGGGATGGTCTTACAAAATCAAGCTGACGGGTAATTATCTCATGGATTCCTCACTTTGACCTTATTCTAAAATATATTCATTCATTGATTTCCCTTATGAGAATGTAAAAAAATTTAAGCAGTTAAAAAAAATTTGAAGCAGAGCAGACAGCTTCAGGATTAAAAGAACTAAATTAGTTAATTTGTTGGGCAATATTGGCATGAAAAATAGTGACTAGGCTTCAGAATGTGGAAATACTAGAATTGTGATTGATGTCCTTCCATATAGTAAAATAGATTTGATAGTTGTCAGCTTTATAGCAGGGCTCCCACCTTAGGAGTGTGCTACTATGCTCCCAACTAAAGAGCTTGGCTAGTGCCCCATTAAAATGGGAGCTTGCTCCTTACGAAGATGTAGCTTTTGTACAATCCTTGTATAGAAAAACATGAATTTATCACTCGGCTTTATTAATTGGTCTTTGATGAACTCATATAGCTAGCCCAAGTCGGATGCCTTCAAAAGAAAACCATAAATTGTAACATTAGCCCATTTCATACAATTATGGTGGACTTGGCCCAAATTTTTACTCCCTAATGACTGTACTTTTAAAGTGCACATTATATGCTACATTATTTTTGTGATATATGTGCCCACGCACCTAATCTTTGGAGCTTCTATATTCCCCTGATCCTGCTTGCACTCCTGTTCCCGCTCCGTGCAACTAAGATTGTCAGGTTGTAAAAGCATTAGCAGTTGCCCATAAATATCCCATTTACGGGTATTTTAGTGGACAGTTGTTTATGCAGGTAGTTCAAATTGGATTTTTCCTTGAAGAATTGTTATGCGTTTAACAAAATAATTGCACGAGTAAATGAGTAGTTAAATAAAGTAATAGTTTTCCTTAACATTCCTTGCTTAATAGCTAGCCTATTTGTAAGTTAATAAATAACATTATGCAACAACACATTTGTAATTCTCTCTTCTTATCAATTTGGACAAGAAATATTAGCATGTCTATTTGCTAAATATTCTGTTTTTTTATGTGTTCTATATTATTTTAAGTCTTCACAAGCTTGTTGTGCTTTACGCTCCATTTAAGTTCGTAGGCACGAGTCAAAATTTTTGAAGAAAATTGTAAGAGTGATTGGGGATAAGTTGAACCGACGAGTTTTACATGTACCCCACAAAGTAATTGGAATTGAATCTCGAGTCAGAAACATCAATTCATGGTTACGAGATGAGTCCAATGTCGGGATAGCAGTGATTTATGGGATGGGTGGAATAGGCAAGACAACTATTGCCAAATTTGTTTATAATTTGAACATTGCAAGGTTTGAAGCTAGTAGCTTTCTTGCAAATATTAGAGAAATTTCAGGAGCACCTGATGGTTTAGTTCGTTTGCAAAGGCAACTTCGTTCAGACATTTTACAAAGAAAAAAGGAAAAAATATGCAGTCATGATGAAGGAATCAGTAAGATTAAAGATGTCATTTGTTGCAAAAGAGTTCTTGTAGTTCTTGATGATGTGGATCACCGAGCCCAGTTTGATGCCATAATTGGAATGCGTGATTGGTTTCATCCGGGGAGTAAAATTATCTTAACCACCAGGAACATTCATCTGTTAAAGGATAATGAAGTTGATAAGAGATTTGAGGTGGTGGGATTAGATTTTTTTGAATCGTTAGAGCTTTTCAGTTGGCATGCCTTTGAACAAGACCATCCCGTTGAGGTTTACACTGAGCTTTCACAAAGGGTAGTACAACACTGTGGAGGGCTTCCTTTAGCCCTTCAAGTTTTGGGTTCTTATCTATCTGACCATAGCTTAGACATATGGGAAAACACATTACAGAAACTGGCAGCTTTTCCCAATTCAGAAATCTTGAAAAAGTTGCAAATAAGCTATGACTATCTAGATGACCATGACAAGGAATTGTTCCTTCATATTGCTTGCTTCTTTATTGGAAAGGGAAAAGATTTCATTATAAGAATTCTAGGTGATCTCTACCCAGCAGTTGGGATACAAACTCTCATTGATAGATGTCTCTTAACCATTAATGGACACAACAAGTTGACGATGCACCAACTTCTCCGACAAATGGGAAGAGAAATTGTTCGCCAAGAATCACCCAAGGAGCCGGGTAAACGTAGTAGATTGTGCCACCCTAAGGATTCCTTTGAAGTATTGAGTGAAAAAACTGTAAGTAACATGCTTCTTCTTTTCTAGTTTTAAGTTTTTCATGCGTTGAGGTTTTATTCTAATCCGAAATGGTTTCTCTTATCAGGGAACAAAAACAATTCAAGGCCTCTACCTTGACATGCATCATGTGTTGGAGGACGATAGTCATCACGTGCTGAAGAAAGATAGTCGGTTCAAGGAAAACTTTGGTGTTAGTAATGTAAAGCGTCCCCACTTCGAAGAACGTAATCATGAATCATTGTGTCCAGAACAAGGCTACTCAATAAAAAGGCGTTGTCTTAGTTTGTTAATTTGGCATCCAACAGACAATGTTGGAAGAAGTTCAGATAAGGAGTTGAGGACTGAAGCATTTACAAGGATGCACAATCTTAAATTTCTCCAGCTCAATTATGTACCAATCAAGGGAAGATACACATACTTCCCTCGAGGATTAAGATGTTTGACTTGGCATGGCTTCCCTTTAACATCCATACCTCCTGACTTTTCTCTGAAGGAACTGGTTGATCTTGACTTGCGCTATAGCAAATTGGAGCAAGCTTGGAAGGGAGAAATGGTGTGATTCAATCCCTTCTTCTTCTTTTTTTTCTTTTGCTTTATCTTTTGTTTTGAGGATCAACCTATGAATACTTGAAACATTTTTCTTTTTTTTTTTGTCTACGTTACAGTTATTGACATCATTGAAAATCCTCAATCTCAGCCATTCCCGTGGCCTCAAGAAAACCGCCAACTTCACTGGACTCCCTAATCTCGAGAAATTGGTCCTTAAGTATTGCATAAGTTTGGTTGAGGTTCATGAATCAATAAGGCCTCGTTTGATTCGCGGACTAAAACATGTGGGATTAATAGTCCTGGAATTGATAGTCCTGGACTATTTGTCCTGGGACTAATTTAGTATTGAATCTCACACAATCCCCTGTTTGATTCATGCAGGATTAACATTGGGATATCCCATGTTTTGGCCAATCCCATGTTTGGTTGCCTAAAACTACGTTTCAAGATTAATTTCAAGAGTCTCTCTCTCTCTCTCTCTCTCTCTCTCTCTCTCTCTCTCTCTCTCTCTCTCTCTCTCTCTCTCTCTCTCTCTCTCTCTCTCTCTCGGAATCAAGCCCCTGGTAAAAATAATTATGAAACGTAGTGTAGCGAAATCAACAATTAGGAAGAAGATCCAGAATATTTACTAACAAAAGTACCCAAAAATGGTGTACCTCAAGTGATAGATGGGTACTCAACTTATCAAGGTTCTCAGATGAGGTCAACATTGCCACCATTCAGTAGCTAGCTACCAATGAAATTCAAGGCAATAATATGGACGGTGGGATCCATGAGAGCAAAGACTAGACACCAAAGCCCATTTAAAAGCAAGCAATAGCCACAAATCAATGGTAATAATCCTTTTCACTGTACTCAAACAAACATTATACAAAAAAAACCACAACAAAGAAGCAGAATGAAACAAAAAGAAAGCAGTGACAAAATGCTTTGAAGACTAATGTTAACCTGTCTTAGTTTAGATTACGTTTTCAATTGACACCGGCATAAACACAGAGCGAAAATGAGGAAAACTGCTTCTTTTTATCGATCAATACATGTCCTTAACAAGGAAGACAATACAAACTAATGCAGGTGACAAAAAGTAGATGCTAAGCAGGTATACGGCATATTGCCAAAATCAAACAAAAGTCCTCGTGCATATTGGAAGAAAGAATTGATAGTTATACACTTTTATCCGGTGGATTATCGGTATGGTAGATCAAGTACAACTACAAGAACTCAAATAGATGGATTTAGAATGTTTGATGACTTTCACCATTGTAGACATCAAACAAAAACACAAAATTTCACATAAACAAACACAAAAACATTCTAAACCCACCATCAAAGGTAGTAATTTCACATAAACAAACACAAAAAACACAAAAATTTCGTACTTGCTCACTGCCGAAAAACCAATCAGTAGCACTCTTCTTCTAATCGAGCTATCTCCTTCATACAATCGGAGAAAACGAGAGAGAGAGAGAGAGAGACGAGTACCTGCAAGCTTCGTCGTAGATATCGGCAGATCTGGGTGAAGTTTAGCGAGAGAGGGAGAGGCGGCAGGAATGAGAGCAAGAGGCGATTGTTTTGGTTAGAAGATGTCAATGGCAGTTTTGTAATATTTAGCCTTCCCATACGCGTGTTTTTTGTCCCGGACAAATTACTCCCACCCCCCAGGTATTACACAATACCCCCCGTAGTAGACTAAAATTATCCCGGGATTGTCAATCCTATGCCATTTTCCGGGAACCAAACAAGGGACAATGCGGGATTGGGCAAAAATAGTCTCATCCAACCCTCCTAATACCCGAATCAAACAAGGCCTAAGGGAATTAGGGAGTCTTGTTTTGTTAAATCTCAAAGGCTGCAAAAATCTTAAGAAGCTTCCAATTGAAATTGGTCATTTAAAATCCCTGGAAAAACTCATTCTCTCTGGTTGTTCAAAGTTTGACCAGTTGCCTACAGAGCTCGGACAGATGAAATCTATAACGGTGCTCCATGCAGATGGAATTTTCCAAGACATTAGTGAGAATGGATCATGGACTTCCCTCGTGTGGTCTTTGGTATTGAAACCAAGAAAAAGTCCTAAAACACTGCCATCTTTACCTAGTTCACTAGTAGAATTAAATCTTTCAAACTGCAATCTTTCAAGTGATGATCTTGCAAAATGTCTTGGGAGCTTATATGTGTTAAAGGACTTGAATCTGAGTGGGAATCCAATTTCCAGTTTACCAGAGAGCATCAAAGGTCTTACAGTGCTCCGATCACTTAACCTAAATAATTGCACGAGACTCCAATCGCTACCAGAACTTCCAATGACTATAAAAAAGTTGGATGTATCTTACTGTAGCTCATTGAAATTTATAACAAATCTTCCTAACCATTTGACATCTCTAGATTCAAACATGTATGGTCGTAAAGTAGTTGAGATTCGGGGGATGGTCAAGTTAGAGCCCATAGGAAATGCTGCAAAAGAAATCATTAATGAGATGGGCTTATCATCTGATTTTGAAACCATGGGAAGCCTTGAGGTGGAATTGTATAACCCGTTGTGTGACTTGTGGAGAAGTTCAAGCTTTAAGGGTCCACTTCAGGTGCTCTCTCTCTCTCTCTCTCTCTCTCTCTCTCTCTCTCTCTCTCTCTAAATTAATTTTGTACCCATCGTTTTTTATGTTATTATGGATACCATGGCTCAGGTACTATATAAATGCGGTATATACAACATATTTCTTCCTACGAGTGAGGTGCCTACTAGCTGGTGTAGCAGAAATAAGAGAATGGGGTCCTCGATGACATTCAATGTGCCATCACTCCCCAATCTCAAGATCCAAGCCTTGAAGATATATATTGTCTTTGCATGTTTCCGTAATGATAACATGGCCCGTTTTACCAACCGGTATGACTATATCAGAGTCAACAATGTGACCAAGGGTTTGAAGTGGGCCTACAACCCACTGTGCAGATGCATTCCTCCAAGCGATGGTAATATGATATGGTTAAGCCATTGGAAGATTGGGAATCTAATATTGGAAGCTGGTGATGAAGTGAATGTGTCAGCGGGCTTATCGGAAGACGATTGTTTGGTAAAAGAAATTGGAGTTCAGATTGTGTATGATGAGCCTGAAGAGCGAGGTAGCCAACACCATAAAACCTATTCTCGTCATCAAAATGTCAGCGATGTTGGAGATTTATCAGCATATCAATTGAGACCAGGCCATTACCACCTATGCCATTGGGGTTGCCATCGAACCAACCACCAAGATGGTTGGTTTGGTAAATCTGAAAAGTTCATATTTCGGGAATCTATCATTTTTAATGAGGAGGATGAGTTTCAAGATGAAGAAGAGGATGAGCTTCAAACGGATGATGATCATGTGGATACCCGCCCGTTGCGGCGCAGGCTCCCACACAGGATGGCCAATGGCGTTCGTATATTAGTCTCAAGGTGCCCGTTGCAACACACCTTATGTATTGAGAGTCGCCATTTGGTTTTAGGAAACCAAGAAACCATAATCGAGATTCCAATGTTCGGGAGCCAAGGGTACGAAAAGGGGAAAGTGTTATGCACCCGTCTTCGCCAACCACAAGGTTGGCCTCTACTTGTTTGACATAAAATGTTTTAATTTATTTTATTGATTTTGCAAACAATTGATTTTTAGCCATTAAATAGTGTGATAATATGGACATGAAGTAAACAGTTTAAGGGGATTGGGAAATGGAGCATGCGATGAATAAACTGGAAAAGTGAATAAAACAAAAGATTATGGTACAAAATAGGGATGGCAATTTCACCCAAAATCAATGGATACCCGAACCAAACCAACCCTATCAAAGCGGTTTTTTATATTTTTTCCTACCCATAGGGCGGGTTTGGTTTTCAAAACATGATACCCAGCGGGTTTGGATTTGGGTTTGGTCTTAGTAAGTATTCGGCCAAACCCAAACCCAAACCCTAACCGATCCATATAATTTTTTTTTTTGATCGGCAAAAGAGACTTTATTAATCTTTGAAAACACATTACAAAGATTAAAGGGAGCCAAAGAAAACTGCATCACAACGGAAAACGAGCATCCCAACAAGGTTGGCACCCTCGCAACCGACAATCAATAGCCTCTAAGGACCCAGAAGGGAAAGAAAACAAAGGATTGGCAAGGTGCCAATCCAACCAAATACATGAGGGAACAAAAATAACCAACAAGCGAAATCAAGGACAGAATAAACCCTCAGCTACCCAGAATATGACGCGTAGATCACCAGAAGCCTTAAACACCTCAAACATCACCTTTGAAACTCCATTAGCAGCTCAACCTGAGGAGACATCAGCAGAACAAAGGCCAAAAATCTGCATAAGCATTCTTGGATCTAAGCGGGATCAAGATCTGCACTAGCTGGACACCACCACTCTGATCGAAAAAACTAACCCAACCTCAAACTAACAATGGAGGTTCATACCCAGAAACAACCCACACTAACTTTTAGATTTACCTGACCGAACCATAGACATGAAAATACTCCTACAAACATCCCAATGAATACAAATCCTGCAGTAACACCAGCAGCCCCTACTACATGCAGACTTATTTCCACAGAACATACTCCTACAGACATGAATACCCACACAGAATACAAATCCAACAGCTGATATACCTTGCAGAACCATAAGAACAAACATAATCCCTCAAGCAACCCAAGCACAAGATCACACACACCATGAATACAAATTCAGCGACTTAGAGATTTAATCTTCTGATGCCTTCCAAAGACCTTTTGAAGTCTTCCACATAGTACTCTTTAATATTGTATTTAGCTTTTATCCAAATGGCCATCCTAGTTTTCACCAATTCTCTGCTGGAATGAGTGTTTTTCTGATTCAATCAGTTTTTCCATATCATTGAAATCTTTTTCTCCAAACTCCACACCCCATTTTGTCCCAGCTTCAATCGTTGACCTCAGCTCTTCTGCTATTTTGTTTCTGATTTGAGTATCAATCCCCTCCTGCTCATGTGGTGAATCTCTGAGAGACTGACTTCTTCTAATCTTCCTAACCTGAGCCGGCCGTAACTCCACTAGAAGATTTATACCCTGCAATTGGGAGGCACGAATACCATTTTCTTCTCCAATGATAACTGGCTGATTCACTAATTGTTCTTCTTCAACTGTATCTCTGCTCTCGTCATCAATACTCTCATAGTCATCTTCATTTTGACTTAAAGGCATTTGTTGAATATCCATCCCAACAGAATTAGGGACCCAAGAATCAAGGTCCTGCGTTGATACTGAACTGTCCACATTATTAATCTCAGCATTTTCCAAGGTAGTCATGCGAGCATAAGCCTCCTTAGTTGGTTGGGAAGTCTGCATTGGCTCTACTGGCTTATTTAATGCTTTAGCATAGGTATAGGTCTCATTAAGTATGGCATTTGAATTCATACCTTTTGCTATCTGACCTTCCTTCTCTAGTGAATCTTCCACCATTTCATTCTTGCCATTTGTCTCCATTTCTGGTGAATCTGCCCTTCTATTAATACTGCCATCTGTCTCTAAGCTTTCCAGGTGGTTGTTTTTCACACTTACCATGTCATTACAGGATTGGGCTTTGAATTCCACATAATCTTCCATCTTGTCACTCGAATCCACCTCATCATCTTCATCAATCTTTTTCGAATCAGCTACTGAACACAGTAGACTACGAGTTATACTTCTGAAGGTCTCTTCCTCCTCTATCTTGATTGTGAAAATTCTTCCATTAACTTCCAATTGAATTTGGCCTTTGATCTTGTTTTCTTCCGTTGTGGCAATTAACACTCTACCCTTCTCATAAGACACTTCTCTTAGTGTATCTTCATCCACGTCCATAAAGAAGCCCCAAATACTTCCAATAGTTCTGAACGTAGATACGTTCCAAGTGTTCAATGGCATACCATAACATCCCAACCAGACAAACCTTTCCATCTGAGCTGGTTCATTATTCCATGGTTTTAGTCCCTCAAACCAGTATTCTAGCCATTTTTCTTTGATCACTTCGTCTCTCACTTTATCATTTGGAAAGGTAATGATCAGAAATCTTCCCCCCATCGATTTGATTTGGATATTGTCAATCTTTTTTCTACCAAAGACCTCAAGTAGATTTTGAATAGAAACTAACCTTCTCAATTTCGCCACTGCACTTCTTAACAGCCAGCCATTCCCAAATGGTTGAATTTTGATGCTTTTAGCACCCGAATCTAACTTTTGATTTCCATAGCCATTGTTTCTTGCCTCTCCTTGTTTGCTAGTCTCTACTATGCCTTTTCTTCTCCAGATTTCTTTTCCTCTATTCTCCACACCCCTCGGATTCCGATTAGACTCCAGAAATTTCGCATACAATCCATTCTCCTTTTGTCCTCCAGGGAAGTTTCTCTGGATCTCTCTGTTATGACTATTCTGAAAATAGGTTTGTCTGTCTTGATTCTTCAAAAATCTTGCATATTTCACTGCCAAAAGATGGTCCCACCGCCATGTTTTATCAACATTGGCAATGGCTAAGGAAGCTTCCTCCAATCTGTAAAATCTAACAAAGCCAAACCTTCTTCCTGAGATCTTGCTCTTTTTGAATGGGATGAATATATCTCTAACTTTACCAAACCTTGAGAACAAATTATAAACCCAGATTTTTCGAATCTGGATTGGAAGGTTATCCACAAAGATTGTTGGAACCTCTCTCTCTCTCTCTCTCGTCTCCCCTCATGCCTCTCTCTTATTGTTGTCCTTCTTTCTTTTTGTCCACCAATCTCGTTTTCCGATCCATATAATATTACTTAATAGGATATATATAAACATATTATATTTTTATAGACGTGTAATTTTTATTTTTCAATAACACTTTCAGTGACTTTTCATTTCATCTCCCTCCTTATTCCTCTCAAATCCCTTAAAAATCTCAAGAGTCTCTATAAGAACCTCTTACAAAAAGTTTTATTATTTAGTTATTTCCTTTGATTATGTTGGAATTTAGATGTTTAATGATAAAATCATATGGTATGTTACTTTTTTATTTTAATATATAATCTTTTTCCTTCATATGTTTATTAATGGAATGAATATTAATGCGGGTTTGATGTGGTTTGGATAAAATCCAAATCCATATGGTTTGGTTATGGTGCACTAAAATTCATACCCGTTAGATATCGGTTTGGATTTGGGTATAGATAAATGTTTTGGATTTGGGTATGATAATCGCAAAATCCGGACCAAACCGATCCATTGCCATCCCTAGTACAAAACCGATTGGCAGCCGACAGTACTTATGTCCGCCGACACTCGCTAACTAGCGGCCCCTACGAACTCTGTTGGCCACTACACGCATGAATACAACAATCGGGCAACAATCAAGCAGTCACCACACCTACTCTTCTTTATACCGGTAGCAAGAAAACAACAGAAAAATAGAAGAAAATAAGGGTTACCCAAAACGAGCACAAAACAAAAGGGCTAGCCCATTGGGGCTATTTGATCATCCCACCTTGATCCCCCGGTTGCTTGTACATAAGTTGAAGCTTGGTTTCCGATCCTTTATAGATTAAAGGTGGAAAGTCGAACGAACAACGAAGAACTCTTTCGGTTTGACGGGTTTCGGACACTCTCTGTGTTTCATTTGCTTACGAATATCTCTTTTGTAGGGAACTCGAAGTAGTGTGTTGGTGGGATTCGAAGCTAGGGCTTGTGTGTGTGGTAGATGAATGAAAAAGGCTGGTTGTATTCATGTAAGAGTAGGGAAAAAGGATTGAATGAAAAACTTGCATAAGAGGTCCCTATTTATAGATTACTAAAGCTAGGGTTTGGGGAATTAATTAAATTAAAAAATAATATGGCCGGCCCTAAGGTGTTTGGATCGATCAAAATGAGTTTGGAGCGTAATGTTCTGCAGTGGAGAAAACAATTTGTAGGCCGCCACTGCTAGATAGCACAGGAGTAAAACTTTGCGGGCTTGCCCCGGACCCTACTGAACTCCGATTTATGCATGGTTTGAACCGTTGTAAAGCTTGTTAAGTTTACTTTCCAACCCAAGCGGTTTGGATCCAAAAATAATTTGGACATCAAAAGATATGATGATTTTACCTCAAATGGTTGGAAAATGACTGATTTTACCCTCAAATGCTCGTATCTCCCTCATTTTAAATCGTATTGAGACATACTTATATATCAATAAAGAAGATTTTGAATGTAATAAAAATGAGTGCAATCCAACCATACAAATAAGTAAGTTTGGTTTACGAAAAGTGGGTCGAAAGTAGACTAATTTGAAGATCGTCCGTGCCTCTAAGGCTAAAACACGTGTTCACTCACTCTAAGTGTCATTTGGTACTCTCATCCCTAGTTCTAAGGTGTTCCTTCATTCCTTCAGAGTTCCACAAAGTTCATCAAAGTGTACGGAGAACTGTTTCATCATCAGAATTACTCCAAGGCGGGGGCTTAAATATTTGCAAAGTCAAATTAGAGTGTCTACAAACGAGCTTCAAGAGGATGACTAATCGAATATGATAAATTGGATCATTTTTTTTTTTTTTGGCAGTACCTTGACGTGGCATGAGCGTGAAAGAGGTCCAAATGAAAATTTGATTCAAATAGGGATACAAAAGAATAGTCCATTTTTGCATTTTCAAAAGCTAAAAATTGCTATCGAAAATGAAGAAGATTTTCTTGATTCAATTTTAGAGCTAATTGATACGTCATTGGCTTAGTCTCTCATATTAGAATGAGATGTAAGACAAATCATATGTATATCCGTTTGCTTTCAGATATCAGATATATTTGTACTTTGACTATGATGCTGTCAAGAAAGCCATGTTGTGGTATATTTTGGCAGAATAATGATACATACACAAACTTTGTGCCACAATCAACCACAACCCCACTCACATGGGGTGTGGAGCCCGCATGTGGGGCCCATGTGGGACCCACACCCCATGTGAGTGGGGTTGTGGTTGATTGTGGCACAAAGTTTGTGTCACAATCATTTTTGATTTTGGCATCTCAGTCTTTTCGGTTTTTCCCTTTTGATTTGCAACACTAGTCCACCAACCCTACATGCTACAAATATTCGCCCCATTTGCATCCTCATGCCTCAAATTGTTTGCCTGTGTTTGGCACCTTTCCAGTTATCTAGGCTCGATACCTTCTGCACTTAAATGTGCTTCGCACCTTGGATAACTATGTTCCAAAAAGCTCGAGTCATAGACACATCTGTTTTAGAAGATTTTACTGGTCTGTAAATGAAGGCTACCTTGCATATGTTTTTCGTTATTAATTTTCGGACCAATATGGAACTGGTTTTAGTTTCACATTTTCTGAAACCCTAAGAAGTAGGTTTTCCTGGGAGATTATGGCGTACCAGGTGGCTTATGGCATGAGATTCATGGCTACACATGTCTGAAACATTTTTAAAAAGTAGCCCGGTTACGAGGATGTCTGCTGGGAATTTTTTTATCTGGCGAAAGATCAGGTTCTGGCTAATGGGTCATAAACGCATCCAATATGATACTGTAGAACCTAGACATTTTTTATTTATGATGCTGTTAACCAGATTTTCCCATGCATGCTATCACAAATAAATGCATCACGAAATAGACTACAAGCTCTTTGGATCTTTAGTTTTGGCAGAATGGGCTAATACTTCTGTAAGTTGGGAAGGAAAGTAGATATATTTCTAAATTTCCCGGTTCTATTTTAAATGTTCTAAACAATGGAAATAAGCAAATTTCTCATGTTCTGTTACAAGTAGTTGCAAAAGATTATGAATTTAGTAATGATACCCTAACTTACGTGCTAGCTAATGCTGGCTCATTTTTTAAGGGCTCGCTGACCACCAAGTAGGCTGATCATCCTTTTCTAGTATTCTTAACTGGGGTAATTTTCTTCAGTTGCATAACTTGCCCATATTCCACTTCCTTTGCATTTCCCAATAGATATTGGTTTTTTCTTTGAAATTTTTGTTTGCTTGATTCTTGGACCTTTTGGATTCAAATGGTAGTCATATATGGTAACCTTTATGCTTGTGATGGTTATTGAGAACTTTTGGGCTGTGTATGGCATTAGCGACGTGTTTATATCCTATTAAAGAGCGAGAGAGAGACTGACCAGCGTGCCTTAATAGTGGCCCCGAACGAATGGAATGACAGGCAGAGATTCCTAGCTCCATGGGAAAGTGAGAGGGATATTAGATGTTAGTCAACCTTCAAGTTAAATGAGATTCAGATCAGGAATTTATCGACTTGAACATAACCTGAACTCTTGCAGCTTAAGCAAATGTGTGGGTTTTTTTGTGTAAGTTCCCTATAATTGTTCTCTCAACACCATTTCTTTTTCCATTAATAAGAAGCACGGCAATTCTTGTCTTTTCTTTGCCATTTAAATTCGAGTATTTGCTCCAAGCATATCAAAAGCAACAAAGGAAAGCACTACTCCCATAACAATCAAGCTACACTGGATCACCAACCAACATCTGAATAGAGGACGGGACTCCCCTGAAGCGAAGCGAAACGAAGCAAAATAGAAAGAAGATGAGTCCGGCAACAGTGGCAAAAAGGGGCTCTGGATCACATTCGTGTATTTTCTTGAAACATATTTCCTATTTTAAAATATTGATTCAGTAGTTTTTTCATCTTAATTTTGTGGACCAAATACGTGACACCATTTAATGGCTTAGTGGCCAAAACCAAATACCATGTCAAAAACTCTTTACATGTAAAAAACTCCTGCCCTGGTCAAACCATTTAACCCTGGTCGAATACCAAACTCCAATCAGTACAAGCCCTGGCACGCCGCACTATCGACAAACAACAATATGTTCAAGCATTTTGAGCTTTGTTTGAACCAGAAACTTTATTGGACAAAGAGATACAGCAGTCACAAAAAAAAATGCAATTTTGGAAAATTAAACAGAGTATTCAAGAGGATACCTTTCATAGACAATTTTGACATTTTAAGGTACATGTAAATCTAATAATTTTCTTCAAGTATTTGAATTAGGTAGGTATGAGGTTTTAGGCTTGCTCACCTACTCTAACTGATAGCTTTGTACTCTTTTAAGTTTTAGAACACTGACTTTTACACACCTTAATTAACCAAAATCCCTCTTTTTCCCTCAGGACTTCAACACAAAATGAACCGACAATTTTGGATATTTTTGCATTTTGATACAAGAATGAGTGTTTTCAATCATCAGTTACTTCACAAGTGAGACTCGCGGATGGAATTCAACAGTCATTTTGTTATAAAAGAGATACTTATTTAGGATATTTTCTTAACTTCCAACTCAGTCTGTTCAATAAAAAGAGAGAATTATTAAAACAAAATGACTGTTGAATTGTACTCAACGCTCGTTTATCTCTTTTATGATAAAATGAAGCATGTTGATTGTGCTCGCACTCGTTCATATCATTTAAAGCATCTATGGTAGAACCGGCGTCAACAGGCCTCATTTTATCATAAAAGAGATAAACAAGCGTTGAGTACAATTCAACAGTCATCACCAACTAATTAAAATATTCTTATAATTCCTCCCTTAATATTGGAGGATCCATCAAATAATAATTCCCCAATTTAAGGCCACAATAAATGTATCCATATTGTAACAATGCTAACCCTTGATAATGTGAGTATTATTTTAACTCTTAGTTAAAGTACGTGGCTCGAAAAGCTAACCTCAAGTTGTATAGTAGCTACTACTGCTTCCTTATTTACCGAAGCTCTTTTACTTTCGGTAAGTGTCGACTCTGATACCATTTGTAATGATCCAGACCAATTGACATGTTAACCCTTAACCACTTGACGCAAGCTACTACTGGCGTTTTCTTATATACCGACGAAGCTCCTTTTAGCATTCAGCCAATGTGGGACAGAATTCTAGTGCTTTCTCATGGATTTTAATGCATTTTTACATGTATTATTCACATCTACCAACACACTTTTTGAACCTTAATCAAACACGGAATTTTCAATTTTATCTGACATAATATAGGAATTTGGGCTTCCCTCAACTTCCAAAGTTGTAATATAATGGTTCAATATTGGCAAACTAGAGGGTTCAAACGAATCAAGTCCCCCCTAATTTCAATACATGTCATATACGTGCATGAGGGTAATTATATGCGAGGGCCTGAGGGGGTTCAAGATAAGCTAAAAATAAAGAATACATACATAGACTAGTTCTATGTTCCAGTAGTGCTTGGCAACACAACAAACAAACAAAAAAACGGTTAATTGCTAGATGCCCCTCCACCGCCCAACTAGTGCCTAGCCTCTTTTAAAAATAAAAAAATAAAAAAAGACTAATTGCTAGGTGCCCCTCCGCCGCCCAACTAGTGGTAGCCTCTTTTATAAGACTCAAAACTCTTAATTTTGGCTGCAAAGAGGTCTCCTTAGCTGCCCACAATAACATTTACACCAGTAATTATTGTAATTTTGAACCAATTTCGAATTGAAATCCCATACGATGTGCATAACTGTGCTTTAAACATTGCTGTCATGAAAGAGGAAGTTGCTGCAAGAGAAGCAGAAAAGGCCTAGTTCACCAATGATACTTCAGCATACATTACTTGAGATTAGCTCAGAGTCTCAGACAAATACACTGACAGCATCTCAAATAAACAAACTAATTGCAGCTGCTAAAAGTGATGGTATATAAAACTAGGGGTATCAACGGTCCGGTTTGGTGCGGATTGGTATGAATCCGAGGACCGAACCAAAAGTCTACGGTCCAATGTAAGGCAATCCGTGTCCAAACCAAAAGTCTACGGTCCGGTTCCAAAACAATTTAAAAAATTACGATTCGGTTCACGGTTTATCCACGGATTATAACATTCCACAAAATAAAAAAACATATTCCACATTCACACATTCACATTCGCAATGTAACTTTTGGAACAAATTCATCAGTAGCTTTTAAGTTTTAATAAACAACACCAAGTCACCAATAACGTTGCTTCAAAATAATTCAAAGAGATTCACATTTAAGAGAGTACCAGTAGCAGTAGTAAAAAGATGCAGAAACAGAATAATATAAAGCGAGTAAACAAAAGTCTTCACCACAACCAGTCCCGAGTCCGAGAGTACCTAATATACGTGCAAGCAAAATTACAATTGCTAATTACAGTTTGCACATTTACTTTTCAGTTATACCACATTAACCTATTTAGGGTATAAAATTAAGAATAATGTTTAATTATAATTTTTATCCTAATATTATATTTTTATGAACAGAATCCTAATATTATATAGGAGTAGATAAATATATACTCCGTATCTTTTTATTGATTAAATTCTCATGGTCCGGTTCGGTTTATCTACGGTTCTTTTATGAAAATCCATGGACCGAACCGCGAAGCACGGGTTTCTAATTTTTCAATCCGTGTCCGGACCATTAATCCACGGACCCAATCCAAAACATACGGTTCGGTTCGGTCCGGTTCGGATTCACGGTTCACGGGTTTTTTTTGACAGCCCTATATAAAACTGGGAGAAGGAAACGAAGTAGAAGAAATCAACACAGAATCAATGCTGTAAAGAACCGAACGAATGAAACAGTCAACACCACGTTTAAAATTCCATATGACTATCCTTGATCTCGTATAAGTAACAATTACCTTATCTGCCCACAATGAACATTTTTACATGTGATACTGTAAAGAAATTTATCCAACAAAACGTCCTAGTCTGGGTGTTCCCAAATAACCTTTTTATTGTATTTGAAAATACCCTTTTTATTTCTAATCTTTTCCTTTCCCCCTCCACATGCCAAATGTCACATCTCTTCATTTAAACTCAATGGTCATTTCTAATCCCAATAGCCATGTCTATTCATTTGAGGTTTCTGTTGTTGATTGCAAGATCATTAATTGATTCTTAAAAGCTTTGGGGAAGCCTCTAGGGAAACGGTAAACTTTTAACATGTTTTCTCCTATAACAAATCTAAGATTATGTTTTTGCCAAACACCCCAGAGGAGTTACAAAGCTCAATCCTTCAGGAAATGGGGATGGGAGATACGAAGGATGCCTCCAAATATCTAGGAGTTCCAACTCAGTGGGGGAGATCCAAACAAGAAGTACTGACTAAAAAGGATATTCCAGTGTGGACAATTGGGCTTTGGGGTAGAGAGTCTGTCCATGGGGTTGTATCAACAGCAAGGTGATTTGATAATCTGGTGTGTCCAATTGGGCTTTGGGCTGGGTTGTGACCCCCTAAGCTTTGATTGCTTGAATTTGTTGGGGAATCTGGAAAAGCCATAACGAGTTTACCTTTGATAAGGTCAAAGCCTAGCCCTCATCGTGTATTGAGCTTAGCCTTTACAGCCAATGAAAATATCCTCCATGTCTTTCTCAACTAAAAGGAAATCTCTGTTGCTTCCTTTTCAATCGTTTCAATGGAAAACATCTAGGCTTGGAGAAACAAAGCTTTTCCTTTTCAATCGTTTCAATAGAAAACATCTAGGCTTGGAGAAACAAAGCTTTTCGAAGCTAAGTCTGCGGGAAGCTAAGTCTGCGGGGAAGTACTAATAGCATTTCCTAGGTTGCAAACAAAAAATAATATACTTCAATTATGATGTGCCCAGGCTAAGAGACAGAGAGAGAAAATAATGATTAGAAGATGCACTAAATAAAAACAAAATGCAGCTATAAAGACCACCACAATCATCAAAAAAATCCATCCACGGCAATTAAGATTTATTAGCTGAGTAAACATCTTATCAAATAAATTAGCAAGGACCTGGCTGAAAAAAGAGGGGGACACGTACAACAAGCATGACATATTTGTACTATATTCCATCATAATCGAACCATTTAAAAAATCCATCAACTTGCATTCCAACGGATTAGAATGATAACTGTATCATATTACATCAAGCATGGTACGTACCCTTCATTTTCAGGGGAAAAAAAATGAACGAGTGCTGAAATCCAAACCACCTCTTTGGCTCTATTATGCCGGAACTGAAAACACAGCAACCACTCAACCAAAACCAAAAAACAGGTAAAACATCAATTGTTCCCGTGCAACAAAGGAAGTAATAGTTACACGTTCTCAACACATCGGACTAATTAACCAACGGAAATCAGTTGCCAAAACAAGTAAAACATCAACAAAATAAGGTTGCACCATCTTCTAAACCACAAGACTGTTAAAAAACAAACTGTTAACCAAATGTAATGTATCCATTATGATTTCATCTCAGTCTTCAATGGGATTTGCCCAGCTCGCCCAACCTCACAAGGAGAGGTTCCGACTCCTCTATACAGAACTCGATTAGATCCGTCCTGCAAAAACTAACTGGAGGAAATACTTAAAATTAGCCCCGCTTACCAATAATTTACAAAGAAAAGGATTTTTTGTGGGGTGGTTTGTTACCCAAACATGCGCTGCGATCTATGAAGAAGGGTAGATTCCATCCTCTAGAAAAAAAGACCATCATTGCTTCTAGATAAAATTTGAGCAAGTCATCCAGAGCAATATGGTCACTTGCATCTGACGGAATGACCGATATTTTATTCTTCCTAGGGACCTTCTCAACCTAAGTTAAAAGGTCTAGCATTAGAAACACGAGAGAAGAAGGTAAAAGAAACAAGCACTTGCAATGGAAAAATTAAAAGGGTGGCCCTAATGCCACGATAATTATACAAAAATATATTTAAACTATGATGTCTATTGGCCTAAAAGATTATCATCTCGTTTACATGATGGACTCAAACTATACCAACATACTCTACTAATGTGGAAACTATTAAGTGGAAGTTCACTTTTTCTTTCTTCTTTTAAGGCCATTTCATGTTTGGTATTCTCGAGACATTTTTTTGTTCTTTCTTTTTTGAGACCCAGGATGATGTGATTAACTGTTAACAAAATTGTTTTAGGGTGGTAAAGTGAACGGCAAAATTAAAGTCATCCAATGTGAATGAAATGACATCAACTTTTTGACCTTGGGAATAAAAAATAGGGGCTTCCGATGCACCAGATGAACCATGAAAGTTGTCTACTTGCACAACTCTCACACCTCTTTTTAAATTCAAGAGATCAACCTCAGACCCCTTAGAGATATCATCATGATATAAAATGTAGTCTTCATCAACTACCTCACCGACCATGTAGGAAAAATTCAAATCCCTCAGACGACCAGTTGAGAATACTTCTGTTCCAATATTAAGAGGCTCCCCATGGAAAGTTGCAAATTCAGAATCACTTTTTGCTTCAAGATAGCTAAATCCAAGTGATATTGTGCATAAACCACCTCGGCTTCCTAATCATTGTCAATATCATCATCAATTTCCTAGAAACACACTACTTTCCAATATCTTGGTACGAGATTCTTTTTCAACCCCGATGAGCAAATTGGAAAGTAGTGCATTTCTGGGCGATTGATGATGATATTGACAATGATCAGGAAGCCGAGGTAGTTTATGCACAATATCAATTGGATTTAGCTATCTTGAAGCAAAAAATGATTCTGAATTTGCAACTTTCCGTGGGGAGCCTCTTAATATTGGAACAGAAGTATTCTCAATTGGTCGTCCGAGGGATTTGAATTTCTCCTACATGGTCGGTGAGGTAGTTGATGAAGACTACATTTTATATCATGATATCTATAAGCTGTCTGAGGTTGGTCTGTTGAATTTAAATGGAGAGGTGAGAGTTGTGCAAGTAGACAACTTTCATGGTTCATCTGGTGCATCGGAAGCCCCTTATTTTTATTCCCAAGGTCAAAAAGTTGATGTCATTTCATTCACATTGGATGACTTTAATTTTGTCGTTCACTTTACCACCCTAAAACAATTTTGTTAACAGTTAATCACATCATCCTGGGTCTCAAAAAAGAAAGAACAAAAAAATGTCTCAAGAATACCAAACATGAAATGGCCTTAAAAGAAGAAAGAAAAAGTGAACTTCCACTTAATAGTTTCCACATTAGTAGAGTATGTTGGTATAGTTTGAGTCCATCATGTAAACGAGATGATAGTCTTTTAGGCCAATAGACATCATAGTTTAAATATATTTTTGTATAATTATCGTGGCATTAGGGCCACCCTTTTAATTTTTCCATTGCTAGTGCTTGTTTCTTTTACCTTCTTCTCTCGTGTTTCTAATGCTAGACCTTTTAACTTAGGTTGAGAAGATCCCTAAGAAGAATAAAATATTGGTCATTCCGTCAGATGCAAGTGACCATATTGCTCTGGATGACTTGCTCAAAGTCTATCCAGAGGCGATGACAGTCTTTTTCGAGAGGATGGAATCTACCCTTCTTCATAGATCGCAGCGCATGTTTGGGTAACAAACCACCCCACAAAAAATCCTTTTCTTTGTAAATTATTGGTAAGCGGGGCTAATTTTATGTATCAAAGTGTTCATCGGTGACGATTTGTGCCTTGGAAGAGACCCACAGGGAGCTTCCCGAATCTATCTTCTCCTCCAAACTTGATTTAAAGGCAAACTTGATTTAAAGGCAGGATTGGCATGCTGTCATGAAAATATGAATAAAAAGCAATTTTTAGGAAAATAGTTAGGCGACATGCCAGCAAGAAAAGATGTTTACTTACAATATTCCTAGGCTATGCAGAAAGTAAATAACTTGAATAAAGCAATAATATGCATCATGGCCATCACCTAATTCGGGATGGCCACCTACTATTGAAGGTTGTTACCTCTGCATCGCAATGGCACCCTAAACCCAACTCCAGTCCTTGCATCAAACCCATACCAAATTGAGTTTTACTTATATCCCTACCCAAATCAAGGGAGAACCAAATCCTTACCCAAATACCTAACGGCTAGTTTTGGGTGGTCCGTCGTGGTAGTAGGTGGTGGTGAGCGACGATGGAGGTGGTGGAAATAAGCGTTGGTGATTGTAAGAGCAGAGAGGTCAATCAAAAAAGTGTTGACAAGGGCTCTCGGAGGGTCGTCGAGAGCTGTCAGAGGATCGATTAGGGTTTCCAGATCTGCGATTTAAGTCGCCAGATATGTCGATCTAAGATTTTTGAGTGTCATCAGGATCTGGGTGTGCTCCGATGGCGGCAACAGACGGTGAGCGACAGGCGACGGAGAAACGATTGGATTAGGGTTAAGGTTAGGTCAGATAGCGGTGGTTATGGGTGGTGGTGATGTTGGTGGTCTACGATGGTGGCATGGCCGGCTCATGGCATAAGCCAATGAAGCCACTGCTTTGGGCCCCCAAATATGTAGGCCTCTTGTATAATCCGAACTTACTTAATACATTTGCAGCTAAAAGTGCGAGAACAGTAATTTTCAAATGATAGATTTAGGAGTATTGTAATTGTTATTCATTTATTGATGACTATATGTTTAAATTTGTGCAATAATAAATGTTTTGTAATGGTTTTTTGTAAAGACTGTGTTGAAAACTTTTATTATGTAAAATACATGGAGGGCCTCGTGTAACAATTCCGTTTCAGGGCTCCAAAAGTAATGAGTCGGCACTGGGTGGTGGAGAGAGAGGAGAATGTGAAAGAAATTGTTTTTGATTTTTTTAAAGCCAAATGTGAATAAAAAACGATGTTGAAGACTAGAAAGGGTCTCGCCAAATCAAGCTTTTTATTCAAATTTAAGTGAAAATTTGAGTAGAAGTTTGATGTAGGGCTGGAGATGCTCTCATGGTTGGGGGTTCAAGGTTGCGCCGGATCTGTATTGTTTATCTAGTGGTTGTAGTTGCTCCTTGCGGTGGGTGAGGTTGTACCTTGGTTTTGGTGGGCGTTTGGCGGCCAGGCTGCAGATGGTGTTCCGCTGAAGTTTAGGTGTGGAAGCGGCTAATGCTTTTCTCGATTGCGGTGTCTTGCTGCAGCTAGCGGGCAGTACAACAAGACAGCTCACAGAGACTCGTTTCCCGGGTTCCGAAGGTGGCGGGGGCAGCGGCATTTTGGGTGCAGAAATTGTTTGCTTATTAGGGCTTTATTGTTTTGGGCTTTGCCCTTTTCTGACCATTGTGGGTCTCCGGGTGTCTGTTGGTGCTTATTATTTGATCTGGGTCATCTGACACTTGGGTGTGGGGGCTTGTCCCATTTCTTTGTATTGGTTTCTCACCAATCCTTGTGATAAATACTTTTGCCTTTCAAAAATAACAAACAAATAAAGCAGTACAGAAAGGAAATGACTAGAATGAAAGAAGACATGATACAGGGCAACCGCGTAACTCCTAGAAAGGATGTCTAAATCAAAAGATCAGTAAAATTCAGAAAAGCTGCTAGCTGGATTTCAAAGACTGAGCTGCCGAGCACCCATTGTATAAGTTAAAAGGAAAAAGAATAAAAATCACAGAGAAATATCTGCTCCGGCCACAAAAACAGTAAATATTTTGGCCCAAAAGAGGAGGGAAGCAGTCCAGAGATAAATAACGCATACAAGTGAAAATTGATGAAAAATAAACATGATACTATTCAAAATGAGCCTGCATGATCACAAACCAGAGATAAATAACTTAGGAAAAACCTCAGACATACATAAAAATCAGGCATATGTGAAACGCATACTATTGGAGAAAATGTTGTCACGGCTTAGATCCCCCAATGGGGTAGAGAAATGGGTATACCATTGGAGATGCGATTTTGCTCTTTTTACACACAAAACAAAAGGGTTTTAAGGGAAGAAATGTGTAAACATTAAAGATGCTCTAAAATAGTAGTATAAGATTTTGAGCAGGAGAAATATCCCCAAAGATGTAATCACGTACATGGGTCGAGTGGGAAGAGTAACGTGCCTGTAACCCAAAAAAATCGCCTTGTTTAGGGTTAGGGTTTCCTTCTGCTGAGGCGTTGGCATATACACTGAGCATCTCCAACCAGTCTCGTCTTTTCTCCCTTTTGGAGGTATTGCCTTGCCAAACGTGACAAAATCTAAGAAATGTAGATAGAGGAAGAAGAATTTCATTGATTATCATCTCAGAGAAGAAGAAGAAGAACAATTTGGCTGTGTTTAGTTAACTAAAACTAAACTATGAACGAACAGGCCTTTATATTCTACCCTTAGCGACTGTTCTGATTGGACCAAACGACCTACACTTGGATTGCTGAGCTGGAGCAAGCCCAACTGAATCACCAAATACAACTGAAATGAAATGCTACTGAAATGAAAGCACGACTGAAATGTATTTTTCAGAATACCACTGCAACCCTTTAGTGGCGGCTCAAGAAATTTTAGACAATGCGTTTAAAAATTACCTCAAGTGTACTAGTTCTATTAACTAGCTGTGTATACACAATTTTTTTATGTATTATTGTGAATAATGCGATCAAATAATAGGAAAATACATAAGATGTTTGTGGACGTTTGCTCGCGGGCATGCCCACGCTTTTTGGGTCGTGTTTGTGAAAAAGGGCGATCCGGAAAAAAGGAAAAATTTAGAATCGCCACCCGGGGTTTAATTTCTAGAAAATGTTAGGTACCCGAGAAACCGTTTAGAAAAATAATGACTCTTGTGCCGCTGAAAAATGGTTTGATCTGCGAAAAATAGAGATTTGGGTTCGTGAGCCAAGTTACCCGCGGGGAAGGTTTTGTTCGAAAAATGTACCCCGCGTGCCCGGAATTTTCCGGTCTCTACTAAATCGTTGTGGGATTATTCTTTGAAAATGTTTTATTGAAAACTTTATAACACATAAACAGTATATCATGAAATAATAAACTTAAAGGAAATCAATAATGACAATAAATTAAACAACACGTAATCAGGTATATAAATGCGAGGAAATTAATTGAGAGGGGAGATAAGTACGAAAACGCGAAGTAAAAGGGGGTTAACCGTAATTTAACCTCACTGGTTTTACTAAAAACAGAGTATCGGATTTTAGGAAGCAGAGGAGGCCAAAGATGTTATCACTGATGCCGTACGACATCCAAGATTATACCGCACGGTGTATCTTGAGTACCGTACGTTGCCTCTGGAAGTTACACTTTTCAAAAAAAATTGATTTCACCCGATTGAAGCCGAGCTCTGTTTTTGTGTAAGAACCGTATTATAGGTTTGGAAAATGTTTTTGATAAAGGAATGTACCTCGTTTTTAGGGACGGCATCCCGCGACAATTGGATGCGGGATGAGTTTTAAGTGAATAAAATAGCAAGGGGTATTACGTATGGATGATGACCCAATTTGATGTGACATTTATGAAGGGTGGATAATTTAGTACCTGGTTTATTTTGTAGTTAAAATGAGAGGATAAGGATAAATAAGAGACTCTGGGCTATATTAGGGGTATTAGAGAAGCCTCATTCGGAGTACTGATTAATAACTGCCCCTGGGGGCTCACTAAATATATCCAAACCAAGGATGAGGAGTGGGCCCGGGATTAGTCATCCGGGTCCAAAAATAATACCCCTCCTCATCCTTAATCCAAATAAGGCCTTAACTGGGCTAGTTCAGTTCATTTGGTTAAGACATTTGCTTCTCAGTCAAAGAGATCTACATCTCATTTGGAGATCAGGAGTTGGAATCTCTCTACCTTTGTGTTGGTGTTATTCTCTTGTATTTGTTCGGATCATTTTGGGGTACCTGTGGTAGGCTTATTGCGATTTTGAACTTGCTTTTGGTTTAACGTAATTCTGATAATTGTAACCGTTTGTTATAATAAGAAAAATAACTGATACTTTCTTCTTCTTGTCCCTTGCAGCTATATGAATAAGGCTTCTGTGTAATTGGCTTCGATGACTTATCACGTGTTCTTGAGCTTCAGAGGTGAAGACACCCGCAAGACCTTCACTGACCACCTCTATACTGCTTTGTTGGGTGCAGGTTTTCGAACATTTCGAGATGATGATGGGATTGAGAGAGGTGAAAATGTTAAATCAGAACTGGCCAAGGCCATAAAAGAAGCAAGGAGTTCAATAGTTGTATTTTCCAAAGACTACGCGTCTTCTAAATGGTGCCTTGATGAACTCGTGATGATACTGAAACACACGAGAACATCATCGGGGGCCAGGCATGTAGTTTTACCTGTCTTCTATGATGTGGATCCCTCCCAAGTAAGGAAGCAAACAGGGAGCTTCGGAGAGGCATTCTCTAGACACGAAGAGCGATTAAATGTGGAAACCAACGAAAGAAAAAAAGAGGACTTGAGGCAAAAGGTGCAAGGATGGAGGAGAGCACTTAGAGAAGTTACTGATTTAGCAGGGATGGTCTTACAAAATCAAGCTGACGGGTAATTATCTCATGGATTCCTCACTTTGACCTTATTCTAAAATATATTCATTCATTGATTTCCCTTATGAGAATGTAAAAAAATTTAAGCAGTTAAAAAAAAATTTAAGCAGAGGAGACAGCTCCAGGATTAAAAGAACTAAATTAGTTAATTTGTTGGGTAATATTGGCATGAAAAATAGTGACTAGGCTTCAGAATGTGGAAATACCAGAATTGTGATTGATGTCCTTCCATATAGTAAAATAGATTTGATAGTTGTCACCTTTATAGCAGGGCTCCCACCTTAGGAGTGTGCTACTATGCTCCCAACTAAAGAGCTTAGCTAGTGCCCCATTAAAATGGGAGCTTGCTCCTTACGAAGATGTAGCTTTTGTACAATTCTTGTATAGAAAAACATGAATTTATCACTTGGCTTTATTAATTGGTCTTTGATGAACTCATATAGCTAGCCCAAGTCGGATGCCTTCAAAAGAAAACCATAAATTGTAACATTAGCCCATTTCATACAATTATGGTGGACTTGCCCAAATTTTTACTCCCTAATGACTGTACTTTTAAAGTGCATATTATATGCTACATTATTTTTGTGATATATGTGCCCACGCACCTAATCTTTGGAGCTTCTATATTCCCCTGATCCTGCTTGCACTCCTGTTCCCGCTCTGTGCAACTAAGATTGTCAGGTCGTAAAAGCATTAGCAGTTGCCCATAAATATCCCATTTACGGGTATTTTAGTGGACAGTTGTTTATGCAGGTAGTTCAAAATGGATTTTTCCTTGAAGAATTGTTATGCGTTTAACAAAATAATTGCACGAGTAAATGAGTAGTTAAATAAAGTAATAGTTTTCCTTAACATTCCTTGCTTAATAGCTAGCCAATTTGTAAGTTAATAAATTACATTATGCAACAACACATTTGTAATTCTTTCTTCTTATCAATTTGGACAAGAAATATTAGCATGTCTATTTGCTAAATATTCTGTTTGTTTTATGTGTTCTATATTATTTTAAATCTTGACAAGCTTGTTGTGCTTTACGCTCCATTTAACTTCGTAGGCACGAGTCAAAATTTTTGAAGAAAATTGTAAGAGTGATTGGGGATAAGTTGAACCGACGAGTTTTACATGTACCCCACAAAGTAATTGGAATTGAATCTCGAGGCAAAAACATCAATTCATGGTTACGAGATGAGTCCAATGTCGGGATAGCAGTGATTTATGGGATGGGTGGAATAGGCAAGACAACTATTGCCAAATTTGTTTATAATTTGAACATTGCAAGGTTTGAAGCTAGTAGCTTTCTTGCAAATATTAGAGAAATTTCAGGAGCACCTGATGGTTTAGTTCGTTTGCAAAGGCAACTTCGTTCAGACATTTTACAAAGAAAAAAGGAAAAAATATGCAGTCATGATGAAGGAATCAGTAAGATTAAAGATGTCATTTGTTGCAAAAGAGTTCTTGTAGTTCTTGATGATGTGGATCACCGAGCCCAGTTTGATGCCATAATTGGAATGCGTGATTGGTTTCATCCGGGGAGTAAAATTATCTTAACCACCAGGAACATTCATCTGTTAAAGGATAATGAAGTTGATAAGAGATTTGAGGTGGTGGGATTAGATTTTTTTGAATCGTTAGAGCTTTTCAGTTGGCATGCCTTTGGACAAGACCATCCCCTTGAGGTTTACACTGAGCTTTCACAAAGGGTAGTACAACACTGTGGAGGGCTTCCTTTAGCCCTTCAAGTTTTGGGTTCTTATCTATCTGACCATAGCTTAGACATATGGGAAAACACATTACTGAAACTGGCAGCTATTCCCAATTCAGAAATCTTGAAAAAGTTGCAAATAAGCTATGACTATCTAGATGACCATGACAAGGAATTGTTCCTTCATATTGCTTGCTTCTTTATTGGAAAGGGAAAAGATTTCATTATAAGAATTCTAGGTGATCTCTACCCAGCAGTTGGGATACAAACTCTCATTGATAGATGTCTTTTAACCATTAATGGACACAACAAGTTGACGATGCACCAACTTCTCCGACAAATGGGAAGAGAAATTGTTCGCCAAGAATCACCCAAGGAGCCGGGTAAACGTAGCAGATTGTGCCACCCTAAGGATTCCTTTAAAGTATTGAGTGAAAAAACTGTAAGTAACATGCTTCTTCTTTTCCAGTTTTAAGTTTTTCATGCGTTGAGGTTTTATTCTAATCCGAAATGGTTTCTCTTATCAGGGAACAAAAACAATTCAAGGCCTCTACCTTGACATGCATCATGTGTTGGAGGACGATAGTCATCACGTGCTGAAGAAAGATAGTCGGTTCAAGGAAAACTTTGGTGTTAGTAATGTAAAGCGTCCCCACTTCGAAGAACGTAATCATGAATCATTGTGTGCAGAACAAGGCTACTCAATAAAAAGGCGTTGTCTTAGTTTGTTAATTTGGCATCCAACAGACAATGTTGGAAGAAGTTCAGATAAGGAGTTGAGGACTGAAGCATTTACAAGGATGCACAATCTTAAATTTCTCCAGCTCAATTATGTACCAATCAAGGGAAGATACACATACTTCCCTCGAGGATTAAGATGTTTGACTTGGCATGGCTTCCCTTTAACATCCATACCTCCTGACTTTTCTCTGAAGGAACTGGTTGATCTTGACTTGCGCTATAGCAAATTGGAGCAAGCTTGGAAGGGAGAAATGGTGTGATTCAATCCCTCCTTTTTTTTTTCTTTTACTTTATCTTTTGTTTTGAGGATCAACCTATGAATACTTGAAACATTTTTTTTTTTCTGTGTCTACGTTACAGTTTTTGACATCATTGAAAATCCTCAATCTCAGCCATTCCTGTGGCCTCAAGAAAACCGCCAACTTCACTGGACTCCCTAATCTCGAGAAATTGGTCCTTAAGTATTGCATAAGTTTGGTTGAGGTTCATGAATCAATAAGGGAATTAGGGAGTCTTGTTTTGTTAAATCTCAAAGGCTGCAAAAATCTTAAGAAGCTTCCAATTGAAATTGGTCATTTAAAATCCCTGGAAAAACTCATTCTCTCTGGTTGTTCAAAGCTTGACCAGTTGCCTACAGAGCTCGGACAGATGAAATCTATTACGGTGCTCCATGCAGATGGAATTTTCCAAGACATTAGTGAGAATGGATCATGGACTTCCCTCGTGTGGTCTTTGGTATTGAAACCAAGAAAAAGTCCTAAAACACTGCCATCTTTACCTAGTTCACTAGTAGAATTAAATCTTTCAAACTGCAATCTTTCAAGTGATGATCTTGCAAAATGTCTTGGGAGCTTATATGTGTTAAAGGACTTGAATCTGAGTGGGAATCCAATTTCCAGTTTACCAGAGAGCATCAAAGGTCTTACAGTGCTCCGATCACTTAACCTAAATAATTGCACGAGACTCCAATCGCTACCAGAACTTCCAATGACTATAAAAAAGTTGGATGTATCTTACTGTAGCTCATTGAAATTTATAACAAATCTTCCTAACCAATTTTCCGGTCTCTACTAAATCGTTGTGGGATTATTCTTTGAAAATGTTTTATTGAAAACTTTATAACACATAAACAGTATATCATGAAATAATAAACTTAAAGGAAATCAATAATGACAATAAATTAAACAACACGTAATCAGGTATATAAATGCGAGGAAATTAATTGAGAGGGGAGATAAGTACGAAAACGCGAAGTAAAAGGGGGTTAACCGTAATTTAACCTCACTGGTTTTACTAAAAACAGAGTATCGGATTTTAGGAAGCAGAGGAGGCCAAAGATGTTATCACTGATGCCGTACGACATCCAAGATTATACCGCACGGTGTATCTTGAGTACCGTACGTTGCCTCTGGAAGTTACACTTTTCAAAAAAAATTGATTTCACCCGATTGAAGCCGAGCTCTGTTTTTGTGTAAGAACCGTATTATAGGTTTGGAAAATGTTTTTGATAAAGGAATGTACCTCGTTTTTAGGGACGGCATCCCGCGACAATGGATGATATCGCGCGATACTTACCCGAGAGGCCCGAACCTTACTGAAACATCTCCGTTTGGACTCAAGGAAGAGCTACGGAGCTCCCCTCGAACCCGATGGAGACCCCCCTCAGAAGATTAGTTGTAATTGGAACGCGAATATATACCTCTGGGTTCGCTCGGCTGAGACTGCAAACTTTGAAAAAGGGTCGATTTAGGGACTGGAAATTGTAGTTGTGGTTTTACGGGGACAAGGATTTTGTGTATGATTTGAACTGGAAATGTTTTTTTTTTTTTTAACAGAGTAACGAGGAAACGGCAACTTTGTTTTTTAGAGGAAATTTTGCTGGGAATTTTTTCGTATCTCCTTCTCTCTCTCTCTCTCTGGCCGCCCCTCCTCTCGCCTTATATCGGTGAGGCTCTGGACGAACTCATGATTTAGGCAAACTTCACACATCAAGAAGTCGAGCTACGAGTAGGTTTCATCATTGCTCTGAGCTGCTGGAGCAAGCGCGGGAATTCTGGGATTTGATAGGTGAAGTCGTACGGTGCCCAATATATACCGTACAGTGCAAATATTGATACCGCACGGTATTCATGGAAACTCAAGTTGTACGGTTTAGGGGTTGAGGCCGTGCGGTTCAGGAAAGTGTGGGTTTTGGCTCCTTTCGTTCATTTGACTCAAAGGGCTGTTTCGAGGTATATTGTGCGCGTTCTTTTCATCATCGGGGATGCATAAGTCATCAAAAATTGGGGTGTCTACAATGTCACAATTTGGATGTGCTCAGTAAATTCTATATTTTAGGCCAAGCAAATTTAATAGGCGCATAGGCACGTTAGCTTTAATTGTAGAAACGAATAGGTTCCTCATTTTCTTTTTTAAAAAAAAAGCTCTTATTTTTGGAGATATGGAGTTAACAAACCCAAAATAAAATTAGTGCGTGTAATGTAAAATATTAAAGAGCTTATAGGTTGGCCAATTGACCATGCATCTATAGGAAGCTATATATGGAACCGTCAATGGCTTATTGGCTTTTAATTGAGATTGTTTAAATTGGATTCTTTTGTTGGCTAATTTTTTGGAATTAGTTCAAATTTTTTTGAGTAAAGTGTTCAAATATTTAAGTATAGAGTGTTCAAATTATTTTAGGTTGGGTGTTTAGAAAAGGCTATACTAAAATAAAATTTAAAAATATTACATATATGCTAAATATTTTTTTTTTTTTATGGTGTTCACTTGAACACCCTTAATCAAGTGTAGAGCCGCCTATGACCCCTTGAAGCTCTAGGGGGAAAAAAAAGGCTGATTCGCAAATGTATTTTTTTCTCTATGTTTTGAAGGACAATTTAATGCTACTTTTAAATTGTTTTCCGAGGTATACTGCTCTTTCTTGTTCATATGTTTTTTTAGGAAATCTAAGGTACATCTATATATGCAATGTCTCATATTTGAGGGAGCTCACAAATGGTTAATTTAACTAGGGGTGGGAATTTCCGACACCACAGAGAACACGACTCGAACCTGACACAAAGTTAGCGGGTTAGTGCCAGCTATTTCTGACACGAAATACGAATATGACACGATACGATAACATGAAAAGTTAAATAGGTCGGGTTGGGATTGAGAAAAATTCTGACATGAACACGAGATAACACGACGAACACGACACAACACGACACGAGAATTTATAGAAAGACATGACACGAACTCGACACGAAGTTAGCGGGTTAGGGTCAGCTATTTCTGACACGAAACACGAATATGACACGACACAATAACACGAAAAACTAAACAGGTCAGGGTTAAGGTTGAGAGAATTCTGAAACGAATACAATATGACACGACACGAACCCGACACGACACGACTCAATGCCCACCCCTAAATTTAACCACAATACCCATAGTGGCCTGTTTGTCGACGCGATTATGGTCAATGCCAATTTAAGATTAATTATTTTGCCAGCCGAGTTCAAGCCAATACTAGGATATTAATTACTCACTGTATGGATATGCCATCACACCAGATAATTACATCCAAACTATTTATATCCATTTGTTTACCACCCGGATACACGGATATAATATCCCCCGAATTGGATGCCTTAATTGGACCAAATATAATAACACCACTTTCCCTATCATGTTATATCTGTTTTCATATCCAGTTTCTTATTTACAGAAATGTCACCATTTCCTTTTAATTCTACATCCACCTGCTCATATCCATCCCAAAAAAAACAAACCAAACATATATATGTATTCCCTCTTTTATAAATTACTCAAACAAACCATCTACAAGATACCCGATAAATATATATTTGCCTTTTTTTCATATCTCCCATCATCTTATATACACCCAAAATTAATTTTGTCACAACCCAACCTGAAGAGTTAGATACGTGATTGGCCAGTGATACGAAGTCACCCAAGGCCTTTTTAATTTGGGGAACTTTTCTAGGTAAGTTATCTGCGTCAAACGGCAAACCTCTTGGCCTTAAAAAATCTCAGTGACAGTCGGGTCTTGCATTTTTATTAGGGGTGAGCATGGACTGGATTGGTTCGGTTTTGTAGTAAACCAAGAACTAAACCACTACCTACCGATTATGAATTTAGATAACCAAACCAACCCACAAAATGCATTGAACCAAACCAATTCAAACTAGGGGTGAAAATCGGCCGGTTTGGTTCGGTTTTTGCGGTGTCCGGGACCGAACTGATCGGTTCGGGGTGATTTTGTTGGGAACCGATCCCGACCGAAAAAAACAATGGACCAATCGGCTCGGAGTAGTTCGGTTTCTTTCGGTTTTTTCGGTCTGGCGTTAAGATTGAGATGGACGGCTAGGATTTGTTATTTTTTGGGGGCCAAGTTCGTTTTTTTGGGTTTTCGGTCCAAATAGGGGTGGTTTCGGGGTAATTCGGTCCAAATTGGCATGATTTCGGTTCGGTTCGGTCCAAACCAATTTCCAGGAAACCGAGACCGAACCGATAATTTTTCAGTTCGGTTCGGTCCAAACCGAAGTCAGCCGACACAGCTTTTCCCCGACCAAAAACCGAACCGATCGGTCGAATTTTTTTCGGTTTTTTCGAT
Organism: Vaccinium myrtillus; assembly: GCA_016920895.1. Classification (NCBI taxonomy): domain Eukaryota; kingdom Viridiplantae; phylum Streptophyta; class Magnoliopsida; order Ericales; family Ericaceae; genus Vaccinium; species Vaccinium myrtillus. The sequence goes on along the minus strand of CM029278.1, from coordinate 28,274,237 downwards.
TTTTCGGTTTTTTGGTTTTTCTTTCACCTCTAATTCAAACCATTAAAATACGGTTCGGATTCGGTTTTGAACCACGGTTTGCTTAAAATTGAGATATTATTTCCGCAAACTATTTAGAATACTTAAAATTTAGGTTTACTACGCTAGATATATATAGAATACGAATAGGTCCTCATATATAGAAATTTAGGGTAATTAATCATGGTAATGAAGGAAATTAAGGAATAGGAATAGGCTATGACTGAATCATGTATAGAAATTTGGAAAAATAGAAAGGTGCTATGAAATCAAAATTAGAATAGAGAATTTCATCACCGAAATTATTTGCTATGACTAAACCACTATTGTTGGTGTATTGGAATTAAGAGAATAAGTTGTGAATCTTAGGAAAAATAATATCTTGCTAGAGAAGGAATAATGAATAAATTAAATCAGGAAGTTAGTTGACTATGGCTTATATAAATACATACATACATACATACATACATACATACATACATAATATAAATGGTTCGGATCGGATTGGAACCGGAACCATGAACATAAATCCACAAACCAAACCATTGACTGCGGATTTTAATTTTTTTAAACCAGGACCAAATCACGCTACTAAAAAACCGAACCAAACCAATTGGGTTGGATTGGTTTGGACTGGATTCAAGGTTTGACGGATTTTCTACTCGCCCCTAATTTTTACCCATCAAAGCAAGATGTCCAGAGGAACTATATGGCTGCCCAAAGACTTGTGTGGGCTGCCCATAACACTCCTCGAACTATATTGTTGTGCTTTCTAAAATTGCATACCTATACATGAACTTGCCGATGGTTTTGCCATTACATGCTATCTTTTCGAAGTATGTCTCATTTCTCGCATGGATCATCCATTACATGCTAGCTTTCGAAGTATGTCTCATTTATCGCATGAATCATCCATTCTATATATAGAGAGGGGGTTAACGATAGATATTTCGAAGATTGAACGGGCTTGTAAGACCTGTTCGTTTTGAGTTTCAAGACCTGGTTTTCTCAATTATTATCTAATCATTACCCCTATTTTCAGATATTATTTTTATTTTTCTCTCTATCTCTCTCTAATCATTAACCCTTATTTTTAATTATTATTTCTATTTTTCCCTTCAATCATTACCAAAAACCAAAACCCAAAACCCAAACCAAACACAACCTAAATGTACGGTTTGATTCTGTTAATAATTTTAATGTAAAACTGTCTATGACCATCCATTTTATAAACCAAAATTCAATTTTTGATAGTACTTATCGATGTCCGATCAAGCTGTTTTTTGGTATGAATATACCATTCTGCGGGCCTTACAAAATAAAAGATTTAAATAAAAAAATAAAAAAAAAACGCACAGCGCGGCCCATGAAGGATGTGGTGGAAAACCCACCCACCCTTTCCACCACCATTTGAAAGAATCTACTAGTAATATTTTTTTCAATACCCAATAAGATAATGCCACATTGACATTTTACACATATTTTTTGTATGCTTATTTGTTGCATTTATCACGTCACTTTAGCTATTACAATACCGCAAGAGGGGGAAGTTAGAGCTTGGCTCCACCTCTAACCCGTAGCTAGTACCATACTGATAATCACCCCGAAATTGAACATAAAAAGAAAGTTCTAACATCTTATTCATAATAAACTATAGGGCCGGAAATGAACCATGACTAGGATTTAGCTAACATGGCATCCGCGCGGTCTTGGACGACCCCCCATGCCATATTAACATGGCGGTAGTCCGTAAGAGTCACACCAACAGCAAATCGAATCACATACACCCCTCCTATCACATCATGAGTCATGTAGACTTGGCCCGTCTCATTGACGGATGCCAACAACTTGCGATTGAATTCATTTACTAGCTTCTTGTCACACGACTTTAGACCATCACCAACAGCCGAGGGCGAAACCCTAAAACACATCATAGCAAAGTTCCTAGGAACAACGATCTCAAACCTCTTGTCCATTCCCACAAGCCCTTCAAAATGCTTCGCCATATCGACATGGCTTCGGATCAAATTTTGGAGATTGACAACTCCATAACTCCGGAGAACAAGCCAGAGCTTCATTGCTCTAAACTTCCGGCTCAATTGTATTTGCCAGTCTTTGTAATCGACAACTCGTTTTGACTCAGTAGCCTTATTTCTTAAGCACTCGGGATTTGTTGATAGGGCTTTAATAAGGGCATTTGGGTCTTTCACCCATAGGCAACAACAATCCATATTTGTAAAGAACCACTTATGTGCATTGAGGCTAAAGGAGTTGGCACTTTCAATGCCGTCAATAAAATGTCGAAACTCAGGGCAAATTAATGCGCTTCCTGCATAGGCAGCATCGATGTGGACCCACATATTGTAACGTTTCGCCACGTTACAAAGAGGACCCACAGGATCAACAGCAGTTGATGAAGTCGTCCCTACAGTGGCACATACAAAAAATGGTATTAGTCCAAGTGCCAAATCTGACAGAATTGTTGATTCCAACGAGTCTGGAGACAATCCAAACTCGTCAGACTTCGTTGTTTGAATGGCTCGGTAATTTTCCGGGCTGATTCCAGCAATTCGGCCTGCCTTTTGGAACGCGAAATGGGTTTGATCCGACCCATAAATGACAAGCTTCACGATGCTCCCTCTCCCAACCCGGTTCAAAACTTGGTCTCTCGCGGCTATTAAAGTACACAAAATGGCCTCACAAGTGGTCCCTTGTAAGACACCCCCACCCCCACCTGAAAAAAGGAATAATTTGGGAAGTTGAAGCATTTTTCCAAACCAATCCATGACTATGGATTCTAGCTCGGTCACTGCGGGCGATGATATCCAGTTGAACCCAACTACATTGAATCCGGTGCTAATCATTTCCCCCAAAAAACCCGCTATGCTTGCGCATGCTGGGAAGTGGGCAAAGTAGTTTGGGCTTTGCCAGTGGGTTATACCCGGGAGTATATGGTTTTCCACATCTTTTATAATTGTTTCAATGGGTTCTGGGTTGACAGGGGCCGAATCAGGCAAACGGGCCGAGAGATAACCCGGTTCAACTTGGCTGCGAACCGGGTATTTTTCGACATTTTTGTAGTAATCAGCAAGGAAATCTATGATCATGTGGCCTTGCCTCCTGAATTCCTCCGGGTCAAGCGGGTTCAACTTGTGGGTTGAACTGTTTTCGATGCCATAGCCAGATTCGAGACTGCCCATTTCAATAAAATTAGTAGGTGTATGTTGAAGTGTGGTGTTTATTCTTTGGCTTGTGGTGGATCATTTCATGTTACTATCCTATATATATACATTACAAACATTTGCAAATATCTACATAGGGGATTAAAATTTGTACGGTGCATGGCGTTCGTCAGTACAATTTTTCATTGTCCCACCACCCCCCGAGTACAATTTTTCATTATTCCACCACCCCCATTACTGGAAGTTTAGAGAAAAAGAGAGAGGGTAAATTGGGTGGAGCATTGGTATACCCCAAATGTACATCAATTTGTGTAGGATTTATTTTGGATCTCACACTAATTATCGGAGCTTTTAACTTATTTCGAATATTGTTTAATTTGTCTGAAATCAACTCATTTGGTTATTGGTAAAGAATTAATCGCTTCATTAATTTTTTTCCCCCGGCAAGTTCAGGGAGGAAAATCAATCAAGCACTTATCGACATCTGAATGAGTTGATTTCTTATAAGGACTCTTAAAAACATTTTCGAAAATTTTTAACAGTTCCGATCATTTGAGTGAGACCCCATAAAAATAACACACGAGGTGATGTGCAAATTTTTACTCATTTTTCAAAAGGGCAAAATAACAATTTTCAAAATAACAAGAATGATGGTGGTTTTGTTCTTTTCCCGCGCAATTGTACTTACTATGACCACAGACTTTACTTACCATAAATACAGGATTTACTTAAGTATGATATGTTTTTATAATTTGTAGACCCATTATTCGTGATAAATAAAATTAGAACACCGATGTCTCAATACCACTGTAAGGCACCAAAGCCGGACCCAATAGAAACTTTTCCAGATAGAGTGGGTTCATAATTTCTGAGATGACTCACATGGGAGACCCCAAACCTCTTGTCAATAATCAATAGAAGACAACGAACTTTTCCAGATGACTCACATGGGAGACCCCAATCCTCGTTTCAATAGAAGACAACTAACTTTTCATAGAATGGGTTCATAATTTCTGAGATGACTCACGTGGGAGGCTTCCAGACCTCATTTCACACACGGCTATAATTTCTGAGATGTCACTGCCACTGTCTTTATACAAGCCTCATTTTGGGAAAAAAATTTGTTCACCCTCACCAAAAGAGGGTGAACAAAACCCTCACTATCATTGGCTAAGAGGAGTGGTCTCTACCACTCTTAACCCAACCCAACCCAACCCAACTCAAGTTACTTATATGCTTAATTTCAGGAAAAACCCCTAAATTCTTAATTCTCTTTTCTAAACCCCTCACTACTGAAAACTTACTCCACGTAATAATTACTCTCACCTACTATAGTACGAGATCTACTAAAAAATTACTCCACGAAATAATTGCTCTCATCTAGTATAGTACGACTACTGTATTCTTGATACACCTTTCCATGTGGATGGACTTCTCCTTAGTAAAGGCACCGGCAGGAGCAGGTGCAATTGATTTGTCAAATATTGCAAGGTAGGTTCCACCACCATGTCTAGATCTACCGGAAAATACTCCATGAAGTAATTTCTCTCATCTACTATAGTACGACTGCTCTATTCTTGGTATTAATATTTTTGGAGACCCTTTCCATGTGGATGGACTTTGCTTTTAGTAAAGGGACCCATCGATAGGTGCAATCATAAAATCATCTTCAATTTAAATTCTATTTCAGAAATTGGTTGTGACATATGGAAGGAAAATTTTACAATTTACCCTCTCTTTTTTTTTTAACATTTTTGTGCTTTATGGAGGAATCTATTGTACGTTTTAGAGATTTGGTTCTAAATTTGCTTTTGAGTATCCAGATACAGAGTTTCATACCTCTATTTTAGTCTCTAAATCTCTAAAAAGGATAGTGAATCCTTCCAAAAAAATACAAAAAGTTAAATAAAAGATGGACTCCCGACTCCCTTAGCAAGTCATACGTGTGGACCCAGGATTAAATAATCCAAGATTGTCAATCCAACTATCCAATCAGGCGTCCAAACGAGCCCCCGGTACAATTATAGGATTGCTACACTTTGTTTGGTTGAGAGTTTAGAGAAAAATATTTTGAGAAATATTTTTGAGATAGTGTTTGGATGAGTTTTTTTGGAAAAAGTAATAATTAGAGAGATGTGTAATAATTGAAAAGAGATAGAGAGAGAAATGAGAATAATGATTAGAGAGTGGTATGAGTAGAGAGAGCAATGTGATTAATGATTGGAGAGGTGAGAGATGTGGAAAGAATTTTTTTGGAAAAAAATTTGAAAATGTGAAGTGAACAAAATTTCGATATTTTGGGGGGGAAAAAAATTTGTTCACCCTCACCAAAAGAGGGTGAACAAAACCCTCACTATCATTGGCTAAGAGGAGTGGTCTCTACCACTCTTAACCCAACCCAACCCAACCCAACTCAAGTTACTTATATGCTTAATTTCAGGAAAAACCCCTAAATTCTTAATTCTCTTTTCTAAACCCCTCACTACTGAAAACTTACTCCACGTAATAATTACTCTCACCTACTATAGTACGAGATCTACTAAAAAATTACTCCACGAAATAATTGCTCTCATCTAGTATAGTACGACTACTGTATTCTTGATACACCTTTCCATGTGGATGGACTTCTCCTTAGTAAAGGCACCGGCAGGAGCAGGTGCAATTGATTTGTCAAATATTGCAAGGTAGGTTCCACCACCATGTCTAGATCTACCGGAAAATACTCCATGGAGTAATTTCTCTCATCTACTATAGTACGACTGCTCTATTCTTGGTATTAATATTTTTGGAGACCCTTTCCATGTGGATGGACTTTGCTTTTAGTAAAGGGACCCATCGATAGGTGCAATCATAAAATCATCTTCAATTTAAATTCTATTTCAGAAATTGGTTGTGACATATGGAAGGAAAATTTTACAATTTACCCTCTCTTTTTTTTTCACATTTTTGTGCTTTATGGAGGAATCTATTGTACGTTTTAGAGATTTGGTTCTAAATTTGCTTTTGAGTATCCAGATACAGAGTTTCATACCTCTATTTTAGTCTCTAAATCTCTAAAAGGGATAGTGAATCCTTCCAAAAAAATACAAAAAGTTAAATAAAAGATGGACTCCCGACTCCCTTAGCAAGTCATACGTGTGGACCCAGGATTAAATAATCCAAGATTGTCAATCCAACTATCCAATCAGGCGTCCAAACGAGCCCCCGGTACAATTATAGGATTGCTACACTTTGTTTGGTTGAGAGTTTAGAGAAAAATATTTTGAGAAATATTTTTGAGATAGTGTTTGGATGAGTTTTTTTGGAAAAAGTAATAATTAGAGAGAGGTGTAATAATTGAAGAGAGATAGAGAGAGAAATGAGAATAATGATTAGAGAGTGGTATGAGTAGAGAGAGCAATGTGATTAATGATTGGAGAGGTGAGAGATGTGGAAAGAATTTTTTTGGAAAAAAATTTGAAAATGTGAAGTGAACAAAATTTCGATATTTTGGGGGCGCTCCTTTCAATTCCATTCCAAGTGGCTGGCACTTCTCCTCTGGGAACAGTACTCCATCTTATAGGTTACTATGTAGGGCAAATTTCATGGATCTCTTTGAGATTTTTGAAAATGCACCACTCCCTCTTCCTTTACAAATTATTTGTTCGATTCCTCCTCCCTTACCTAGCTTATTTTGACAGAAAATGATGAGGTTAGCACTAATTCTTCCCTAAATACCAGCAATTCCCTCTAATTGTTTTCATGGACATAATAAACAAGCAAGCTCACATTCTTAGAACATTAAACACCACAAAACACACGACTAACGACACATAGCCAACATTCCAGGTCCTTTTTTCCGTTGCACACTATCATTTAATTCCAAAATAATACTGTAAATCTGGAGCATTTTTCACTCGATCCTTTTTTTGTTGTCTTTTTTTGAAAGTCTTTAAGTTTTGGGTTATTTTATTTAGAATAAATTGACAAGTGAAATGTTTTTTTTGGAAGGATAAATATCTTTATATGAATTCTTTAAGAAATGTCAGCTTAAATTCCTAATGAAATCGTTTGCAATTCTAAAAACAAAAATGATTCTAAAGTACAATAATTTACAACTCTTTCACATACACATGGAGGCTACACCTATAATTGTGAGGGGTTTAGAAAAGAGATTAAGAATTTAGGAGTTTTTCCTAAAATTAAGCATATAAGTAACTTGAGTTGGGTTGGGTTGGGTTGGGTTAAGAGTGGTAGGGACCACTCTTCTTAGCCAATGATAGTGAGGGTTTTGTTCACCCTCTTTTGGTGAGGGTGAACAAATTTTTTTCCCATTTAGCTTCTGTGTTTTGAAGAAATTTGAGTGAGACCCCATAAAAATAAAAATAAATGATACCTACACTCCCCGGGAGTCACTCCCAGCCACACCCTCTCTCACATGGGGTGTGGAGTCCAGATCTGGGGACCACACCCCATGTGAGAGAGGGTGTGGCTGGGAGTGACTCTCAGGGAGTGTATATATCGCCGTTGAAAAAATAACACACGAGGTGATGTATAAATTTTTACCCATTTTTCAAAGGGGCAAATTAACAATTTTGAAAATTGGGTATTAGTAGGGAAAAATAGTTATTAGTAATATATTAAAATAGTACCGGATCGGCATAAAAACGGTACTGAGAACCTCAAATTCCGTCCCGTCTCTAATACCGGAGCTTGCCGGCTTTTGTCTGCAGCGACGGGCGGTAGGAGTCATCGGTGATGATGACGATGGCTGTGGCAACGATCTAGAAGCGTGGGTAGTGGTGTGTAGGCGGCGGCTTCCATCGACGTAACAGCAGTGGTTAACGTTTTGTTCAATTTGTCCTTGGGACTGTACACTGTGTTTGAAGAGAATTGGAGCCGTGGGATAGAAACTACAGATTCATCTCAACCCTACAATCTGTGTACGGGTTGGAGACTTGTGCCATTGCATTCAAGTTTAAAGCTGGAAGCGGGAAGCCTGGAACAACAGAAAAGTTATAGGCATATCCAATGGAGCGGTTGACAGCTGTGCTTAAATTAATAAGGACCTTTGACTTGGATCAATAGTTGATAATATAAGATTAAAATTGGGACAGAGGGGGCTCGCCTGCTGTCCCCGTTGAATTCGGTCTGCTCCGGTCTCGTTCCGATGATCGAAAACGTTCATTTCGAAGAGCTCATCGAGTAGAACAAGTGTATCAAAAATTAGCTCAATCAGATATCACGAAGTACCTGATCGAAACATTTTTATCTTGAAAAGAATGTATCCAAAACACTAGATCAACCCATTGTAACCCACTATTGCCGAGTTATATGTGTACCGATCAGGCACTTAATGATATTTAATTGAACTAATTTTTTGTGCATTTATTCTAGTCCACGAGCTCTACGAAGTGAACGTTTCAGATCATCGGAACAAGATCGGAGCGGACTGGAATTGGCCAGGACAACAGGCCCCCTCATTCCTTAAAATTGAAATGTTTTTACTATGAGACTTGGGGAGTGATTTTCACACCCTCAAATTGTTATCCACGCCTTTTTTTCGTCTTTCAATGAAATCAAAACATGTGGATAACAATTTGGGGTTGCGAAAATCAATCACCTTTACTACTATCTACAAAAGTAAAATTATATTGGCGCTCAATTCAAAACGGTACTCGAAATTTGACAATATTTTGCTCGAACATCTTGCATCTTTTGTGATATGCACTAAGAACATTTGTTTGTTTGTTTGAAATCCATTTGATGATATTTATTGTCTAATGATATGTCATTTCATTGTGATTAATTGGATGATATGGGAAAACATTTTGATTTATGTATTTATACACAAGTAATACCGCTAAATCCGAAACGGTTCCCAGTCTCGCCCGATAGGAAAATCGTCACTCAAGGCGGTATGGGATTCAGAACCTTAGTTTTGAGAGGGAGATAAGGAGATTTGGGATTTGATAAGTTACACTGGATGTTTATAGTTCAGTTGTAATATCCGGATAAATTATAGTGACATCCTACTTAATTCTGAAATAGCAAACACTGACACCCCTAGATAATTCTAAAATGCTCCTATTTTCCGAAAGATGAATGGAAAATGCTAAACTCAGCCCTTACGGCGAAAGATGATGTGTAAAAGTACATCAATATCTGAGAAAATTGTATTGATATCCGCAAAATATATTAATATCAATAAAATATTTATTGATATCCGAACTTATTTGTCATTATATATAATATAGAGAATTTTAATTAGGCATCCTGTCTAAAAATCTTATTTATGTGATCATCCCTGATGTCATCGCTAGTTATGTTTACATCCTGAAATTGTATAGTCAGACCATTGTACCATTATTAACTCACCCTAAACACCATTTAATAAATTAGATCGGTACCATTTATAGAGTTTCCTTACTAATATCATTACCTATATACTGTTGTACATATCTCCACAAAATCAGGACCACAAAATCAGGAGTTCCTGAGCCGTGCATATCATTTCCCTAATACACGTTGCCAATTCCCATGATTCATGGGTGTAGTTATTTTAGATCTTCATCTTCTACCTTTTTCTCTCTTTGCCCATTCATCTTCTGTATAGGAAACATTTCTTATAAGGGAAACCTTATATAAGAAAAGTGCGGGACTTTTAACCATAGCCGTTGGATCGCATCCAACGGCTCAGATTAGAGCACCACTTAAAAAACAACTCGCGGGTCGCGGTCGGGTCAAAAACGTGTTCGCGTGTTAGGATCCGGGTAATAATGCCATCCGGATCCCTTCCCCTCCCCCACAATTCATTCACGTCTGGTAACATCGACAGAGAGGGGAGAGAGAGAAACAAGGCGATTCCACGAAGACGATGAAATCGATCAATCGAGTAGGTGTTTGACGAAATCTCGAAGGTATCTCTCTCTTCTCTCTCTTCCCTCGCTCTATCTAGTTCGTATTTCTTGGTTAATCAACTCGATTTTTCAAATTTTAGGGTTTCAAAAGAACACAAATCGAAGAAGAAGAGGTCGATCAAAGGTATCTCTCTCTTCTATCGCTCTATGTGGTTCTTATTTCTTTGTTACTGAACTCGATTTAGGGTTCGTTTGTTTTTACACTATACTCTTGAGATCTGAACTTGCTTTAGGGTTGGAAACTGGTGTTGAAAAAAAATGAAAGAAATTGAAAGGAAAACAACCTGATGCATCAAGTTTGCAAGGAAAAAAAAAAATCCCATGATAGCAGGCAGTGATTCCAAGTGTGCAAGTCTCACCAAGCAATTAGAAATTGAAACCTTTAAAATCATGGGACCAATTAAAAGAAGCTAGTTAATAGTTCACAAGCAAAACGAAGCTTGTCTCATATGAAGGGCATAGTATTTAAAGGTAACCAGAAGATCTTTCAGATAGGAACCAGAACATCCAGAAGTAAGAATTCAAGACCCTTCTTTGAAATGAATAGGTGTTAAAATAAAATGTGGGAATCTTGTCCCACAAGTATATGATTCTGAATCTTGTCCTTGGTCGTATTTTGTTTGATATGATAAAATGGACAGCTTTAAATTCTGAAATTTTATTTGCCTTCCATTCTATAGAATAAAATGTGGCTCCACCACAAGGTTTTGCAAGGATACCCAAAATGGAAAAGAAATTGTGAGCATTCCAATTTCATTGATTTTCAATATGGTTTCAATACAAGGTTTTACCCCTAATTTGTCTTCTCTTTTCCCTTCATCCTTTCCATCATGCAACAATTCCTCACTCTTCAAAGCAAGAAAAATCATGGTAACAACTTTACTAACACAGAAAGACCAATGAAAACACTACATAAAAAGTAGTAGTAGAATTTCTGGAACAAAAACCTTATTTAAAATTTCTGGAAAAAAAACCCGTAGTCTTCAGAGATTTCCTTCATTGGCATTCAAATCCTTGAATTCGATAAGAAATCACCCAGAAGCATTTCTCATTATCTAATTTGCATACTAATCTTTATACAAATAGTGGAATCAAATCTCGAGAGTATATCTTGCGGAAAAATGAACCGAACCCTAAATCGAGTTCAGTAACGAGCCAAACCCTAAATCGAGTTCAGATCCGAAGAAATACGAACCCATAGAGCAAGAGAAGAGAGAAATACCTGAGATTCGTCAAACATGTCCGGGAACACCTTCTAGATCGATCGATTTCGTCGTCTTCGTTGGAATCGAAGTGGAATCGCCTGTTTCTCTCTCTCTCTCTCTCTCTCTCTCTCTCTCTCTCTCTCTCTCTCTCTCTCTTCGAACACCAGACGTGAATGAATTGTTTGGGAGGGGAAGGGATCCGGATGGCATTATTACCCGGATCCTAACCCGCGAACACGTTTTTGACCCGACTGCGACCCGCGAGTTGTTTTTTAAGTGGTGCTCTAATTTGAGCCGTTGGATGCGATCCAACGGCTGTGGTTAAAAGTCCCGCACTTTTCTTATATAAGGTTTCCCTTATAAGAAATGTTTCCTATCTATATAATAAGGAAGCTCAGTTTTTGAATTCATTATATTTTGCACCGTTGGATCTCAATTCAAGGGCTCAGATTGCCAGTGTAACTTTGTAAAGGCTGAGATTTTGCCCGTGGGTATTGAGTCAATACCCACCGTTGATGCCTTCCCCTTTTAACTACACAAAACCAATTCCACGTTTTACTCCTATCCCGCCCACGTACTCCAGTTCCCTCGCCCACGTACACCAGTTCTCTCTCTCCCTCCCTCTCGAATAACCCACGAAAAACCTCCAGACACCCCACAAAATCTATTCACCATCCACTTTCTAAACCCCCAAAACATGTCTCGAACACAACCATATCCCCATTTCAAACACAGGTACATCCCAATTCTCTCCATCTCTCTACCATTTGTGTTCAATTTCGTCCCAGATAGTTTTTCCTTTGTCCTCTGTTCTATGTTTTCCCCCAGGTAGTAATGTATTTTTTTTATTCAATATTTTATTTTATTTTATTTTATTTTATTTTATTGTTATGAATTTGTCCAATTTCGTAATCCCAAACCTTCATTCACATCACTTTCGACGTGATGCAAAACTTGCTGCTTTAGTGCATTCCATGTGTTTGATAAAATGCTCAACTCAAGTGGGATTGTTGATAGAAGGAGCATGCTTCACAGTTCACCCCTTGATAATCTTCATTTCAATTTTTTATTTTACTTACTGTCGTTTGGGTGAAGAAAATGAACGGACCGCTCTTGGTGTTTGAATTTTCAGTTTCTGTTTTCTTCTTTAAGGATACTTACTTGATTGTTTTAATTTTAAGCTTTTTTTTCCAATTGTGATGAATTGCCAAGTGTATGTTTGTTTCGGCACACAAGGTTTTCATAGAATGGGGGTTGGACGATATAGCATATCCACACCTGTTAACTTACTACCGAATGCTGCACTTTTTATTTGTGGAACTCTTCTAATACAGGTATACAAACATGCATGCTGGCTACACTAGCCTAGGATTTGATCTGTTGTTAGATTCTATTGTCAAGATCATGAATAAACCAGATGACACACGGATTATTCTTTCAACTTGGAACCCTTCTGATCTCAAGTTGATGGTACTTCCCCCTTGCCACATGTTTGCCCAGGTTAGTACTCAAGAAATTAATTCGTTTGCAAAACAAAATTGATTTGAGTTTGCTAATTGTTCAAGCAGTGCCTTTAGGCACGGGCATTCACTATAATTCCATGAGTTTTGTCACTTAAATAGATATAGGCATTGCTAGATTTAGGTTTTGAAAAACTGCAGTTGGAGGATCACTTAACCATCTAATGAGATCACACTATTTTCTTATGATATTGGATTCTGTTGTAGTGACTTTTTTTTTTTTTTTTTGAAATTAGAGTTTGACGCCATTTTTTTATTGTTTGTTATTTCCTCCATGGTTAATGCAGCTCTAATGTTTTTAAGGTAGACACAAAATTGCGTCTTTTTGACATCGAATTGTTATTTCCTCCAAGGTTAATGCAGCTCTAATGTTTTTAAGGTGCACGCTAATTGTTCGAGCCGTGCCTTCAGGCATGGGCATCCGCTAGTATATATATATACTAGTGCATGCCCGTGCCTGAAGGCACGGCTCGAACAATCGATGCACGCAAATCAATCGCTCAAGCAAATTAATTGACTTGGTTAACTGGAACAAACAAATAAAGAACGAATAATTTACCGATTCCTAAATTCTATTGAGAATCCAGTCATGGAAACCAATGGAGAAAGGACCACAACTATTGAAAAGCACTATTGATTTCTAGTATGCAACAGTCATAATTCCAACTTAACCAACGGCTTCACCCCATCTATTATCCAATCAGGAACAAATCAATTCATTTGAGTTCTCTATCACCAATTTCATGTCAATTTCAGCACTTCTAAATGCACACATTGAGCAATTGATTTCTAGTGCATGCTTGTGCCTGAAGTCACAGCTCAAAGAATTTGGCATTCAATGCTGCTTCGGGTGTCCTTAGCAAGGTGTGAACAATTGCTCCGCTCACATCTGCATAATTTGGTCACAATTAGAACCAATTACTTGTTAATGTCGACCCAACCCCGACTGATCCAGCAGCTATATCGACAATGACTCAACTTGAAAAAAATAAAGTAAACTATAAACAAAATCGTCATTGTCCAAAGGTAATGTGATTGCATTACCAGAAAATCATAAGCAATAGGCATTATAAAGCCAATAAAACTCAACCTATCATCATCATCTAATCCAAAAAAGGCATGGGAACCCATACTATTCAAACCGCCCATTAAAAATGAAAACCGTCTGACCAAAATAAGCTAATGGATTGATGTTTAGTTCTTCCAATCGACGCAACTTAAATTCTCCACACCTTAGAAGAGTGTAGTGCATGCCCGTGCCCATACTTGATCAAGAACTCGAACAATTGAAGCACTTAAATCAATTGCCCAAGCAACAGAAACAACGACAAACGACAATAGAGAACAAAAGGCAGCAGCAGGGAAAAAAAACCCTGATGTGGACAAAATGAGAGTGCGGGTATGGAGAGAAAATGATCCCAATATGCAAGTTTGATTTGTGTGGGTAAGAACCAATGTCACCAACTTTTATGAGCTCGGCATCAAAATAATATTGGACGATTCCAACTATGCAAAAAACATGTGGACCAGTTCTTTTTGAATCATATGGACCAGCTCTACCTATTACTGAATATATAGATCTTACTTCTTACTTGAATATGCAGATGCTAGCAAAGAAATCTTTGAGCATGTAGCCGTTCATCGCATAGAAGGGAAATCTGTATTGTAACTCCTGCACAATTAGCAGCAGAAACTGCAGATCAAAATATATATATATATATCAGCTACAGAAACTGCACTACAACAGCAGCAAAAAACAGCCTCTCAACATGCCAAAAAGTTGAAAGCTATAAAGATGCTCTTCATTTTTTAGCTATTGGATATCATGAGCCTAATCATTGTCTTTTGGTCGGTGGATTCCGGGAAAACACTTCGAATGTTAATGTTGTTTTGGTGTAGCTTCATGGACGCGACTTATGACCATATATGAGCATTAGATAGGATTAAATTTCAGATGATCATAGAATCAATGTTCGGTTATACAACCCAAATCAACTATCCAACTGGGAAAGAATTGTCACTGGACAGCAGATTGATTTCCTCAAAGTTAAACAAAGCTAAGTTCAAAGTTGGAATTGCCTAGAATTTCCAATTGATACATTATAACCCATACGATTGTAAGAACACAACACTTGATCATAAATGAATTAAGCAGGGCCAGCCTCAGGTAGAAGACAACAAAGCAAATGCTCAATTATTAGTCTTTCAACTAAGCCCCAAACAGTTATTAAAAAAAAAAACCCCAAACATATCATTTTTAAGAATCCAAATTAAGCATACAATACTATAGGCAGGGAGAGGGAGGGAGAGAGAGAGAGAGAGAGAGGCACCTGACAACCTGCTCGATTTGGGCTAGTTCTGATCACGTAGAAATTAGATATGTCTATAATGCATGCCCATGCCCACACTCGAACAATTAAATGTGGACTTCAGCCCCTATAAACAGTGGTAATCCAGCCCCTATAAACAGTCGTGAGCAAGCAGATGAGCGCCACTAAGAGATTATTGAGAAAAAAAAGTTTCCACAATAAAAAACCAAAAGTCAGGAGATAAATTTTTGAATGTTGAAGCTTGAAGCAAAAGTTTCAATTCTAGAAAATCCAAAGTCGTAATAGAGGATACACTTTTAAGTTTGAGAGATGCAGCCAAAGAACAACTATCATATAGCATTTTATTTCAATATCAAAATGAATGCACCTTTGCTCAAAGTCATGGCATCAATGATCAATAAAGAAGAGACCTGTCGAACAATCGACCCGCACAAAAGAAATGCAGAAATTGCCTCAATAGCAGCTTCAATAACAAAGATCTAAAGTATGCACAACCTTTCTCTTATTGTTATTGTGGTTTTACATGAGAATTAAGCAGTTCAACTTAATTATGCACAAAAACTAATCGTGAGTAATTTATGCAAGCATAAGTCAAAGCACCAAGAAAACCAAGGAAAAAAAACCACCGTACACGGGTAAAAAGACTTTGGTACACAATTTCAAGTGTTCTAAGCAAGACGTGAGTACAAAAAAAAAATTCAGATTTTGCACATAAAAAGTATGTTACACAGCTAAAAAAACTCAAAAATATGCACAGCCTTTCTCTTATTGTTATTGTGGTTTTACATGAGAATTAAAGTAGTTCAACTTAATTATGCACAAAAACTAATTGTGAGTAATTTATGAAAGCATAAGTCAGAGCACCCTGAAGAAAATCAAGGAAAAAAAAAACCACCGTGTACAATTAACCCCCAAAAGCAACCGTCTATGCAAGTTCAGTTTCGTTTGAAGTTCCTCTTGGATAGAAATTGCCCCATGAATGGTCTCCGAAAGTTAATGATGAGCATAACACTCCAAAGTGGTTTTAATTCAAGGTTACGGAAAACATTAAACACTAATGTCATCAAACATTTGGTGCACATTTGTTTCAGACATTACACTGAACATTTGGTGCACACTTTCCGCGCGCGAAAACACTCCAAAGCGTAATACTTACTACTTCAGTAACTTTCTTTGTCTAATAAATTGCAGGCAAATTTGATACAATCAGACTCATAATAGTAGAATGTAGGTTGGAATGAAAACATAATTTGAACAGCTTTCATAATCGGCGAGAGTCTTTCACCCACAAAGTCCCAAATTTCAGAGGAATCCCGTTTGCAAAACAGGAAAAATTACACAACTATCATTACCAGTTTTGGAGGTACCGCAAGACGAAAATTTCCGAAGCAAGAAGGTGTGAATTCGCCGGTTTGCAGTATCCTTTGTGCGGTGGATTTCCGAAGCAGTAGTTTCTTCTTCACACTCACAGATGGGGCAAGTGGGAGAGAAGGAGAAAAATGTTTACACAGAGAGACATGGGTTTTGTACTTCTGTTCACAGCAGTGGACTTGGTGGAGGACGTGGGTGAGTGAGAGAGCCAGAGAGGGGAGAGAGAGAGTAGACTGGAACGTGGGTGTGTGAGAGAGGGGGGAGAGAGAGCATTATTCACGGCAGATAAAAGGGGAATGCATCCAACGGTGAGTATTGAGTCTACACCCAGGGCCAAATCTCAGCCTTTAAATAGTTCCCTTGCAATCTGAGCCCTTGAATTAAGATCTAAGGGTCGAAAATATATAAATTTCAAACACTGAGCTCCCTTATTATATATATATATAGGATAATGATCTATTGAGGGAGTCCTTAGGATAATTCCGTGCGGACCTCACCATTCCGGATCAAATCTTGACGATCCGAACCGCTCAATGTTTTTAAAATGCATTTTCCAAGGTCCAAGCGGAAAATCTTTAAAAAAAAATACTCGGAAAGCGTTTTTAACAAAAACTGATCCGATCAAGCCCTTCCGCGTATTTTTTTTTAAAGATTTTCCGCTTGGACCTTGGAAAATGCATTTTAAAAACATTGAGCGGTTCGGATCGTCAAAATTTGATCCGGAAAGTCGAAAAATGGTGAGGTCCGCACGGAATTTTTGTTTGAGGGAGTCCTTAGTAGATCGCATTCCTCTATGTATATATATATATATATATTATCCTTTACCTAATGGCTGAGGTTAGCAAGGGCCCAGATAAATTACACTGGCACCCCCTCAGTAAATCTAAAATAGCGTTCGCATCCTTCTCATTTCTTAGAATACCACTGCAACCCCTCGAAATACTGGAAAAAAAAAAGGGGTGATTCTCAGATGTATGTTTTACTCTAAATGTTTTGAAGGACGATTTAATGCTACTTTAAAATTATTTTCCTACGTATACTACTCTTTTTTGTTCATATGTTTTTCTGTAAATCTAAGATACATCCAAACAGTGTCTCGTATTTGGGGGAACTCACAAATGGTTAATTTGACCACAGGACCCATACTAGCCTACATGTTGATGGGATTATGGTCAATACCAATTTAAAAATTTAAGAGGGTGTTTGGGCACCTATTTATTCAATAATTCATAATCCGGATTATTGGATTATTCATTTTGTCTTTATTAAAAAAAATTGCATTTGTTAGTTTTGCGTCAAGATTTTGTGGTTTCTGGATTCCTCTCGACGAGACGAATCTAACAAGTATAAAATTATGGTCAAAACTCAATTTTTTTTAATAAAGCCAAAATTAATCCAATAATCCAAGTATTTTCGGCTTTATTCAAGAAAATATTTGGTTTGACCATAAATTTATACTTGTTAGATTCATCTCGTCAAGAGGAATCCAAAAACCACAAAATATTGACGCAAAACTAACAAATGCAAAAAAAAAAAAAAATTGAATAAAGACAAAACGAAAAAATCAAAAAACCGGATTAAGATTTTTTTTTGCCAAAAGGAGAGTTTTTCCATTCTATTTTTCTCATTGTGGGTGTTTGAGAGAAAAAAATTCCAAAACTCATTCACTCAGGCTGAGTTTTTGAATGGATTTTTGGGTGATAAAATCATAAATGTAATCACTGTCCTCCACAAATAGATTAAATGAAGGGCTGATTTTAGCTCCCCTTTTTTGAAACCTAACGGGAAAAACAACTAGATTTAATCTATTGGGAAAACAACATGATTTAATCACCTCTCTATAAAACACCAAGTTAAATGAGATTTTCCATTGTTCCAGGTCCTTTATTGTTCTTTTAAATAAATAAAAAAGAGGAGTCCTTTATTGTCAACTGGTAGATAAGTGGCACATAAAAGACAAACCAGTACAGGCACTCTCATTCTACACCCTTTATAAATGTATTCGACATTTCTCACATGTACAACATATATAGCAAAGGTTTTCCAAACGGCATATATGTGTGTACATGGGCGCCCTGACATTTGGGTTGCCTAAGCCCGCCTCTAACTTGGTTGCTCACTTAATATTAAGTCTAAAAAATAAAAAGACATATAAGCAACAAAAAAAATTACAAAAATTCCAGAGTTATTTTAGAGTTCTGAAGCAAACTCTGAATATTGGGCTCCTTACATCTTCAAGAGTTCTTTTTAATAATAATTACTAAAAAATTATAAAAATTCAAACTAAAACGACACAACTACAAAAGACAAACACAAAGATTTATAAGTGTAAGAGTTTTTTTTTTTTAAAGTATATCATATTTTAATTATCATTTGTGGAAAAAAACTAGTAAATCATGTTAGCTTGCTCGATTTTTTTTTCAATTTTTCACCATTGAGACATTTTTTTAAAAATAAAGGTAAGAACATACTTTTACATTATTGTTGTGTTCGTTAAAAGCAAAATAAAGCCTTCGTTAAAAGCAAAATAAAGGTAAGAACATTATTAACATACTTTCAATCTGGATGCCACAACAGGTGGTCCTCAAACGAAGTAACGAGCTCCCCACGAAAGTTCCAAACAGCAACAGTACGATCGATAAAGGTCAGGAACAACTGGTTCCCATAGATAAAGCCTTCGTTTTATTTGCTAAGAATGTTCGCGGAAAAGTTAATCTCGAGAAAAATGAAATAAAATGAAGTAAAGGAAAAAGAAATTTATTTTCCTGAGAATGTTCACATGATAAAAGATTTTTCCAGGAAAGTGTAATTGACGGGAATAAACTTTCCTATGACACATAATTCTTTCCTTTTTACAGGATGTATTTTAAGGGAAAGGGAGTCCTACTGGGAAAAATATTTTTGTAGGTCCCATTAATTTCCTGGTAACTGAACACCCCAAAAATTATGGAAAAGTTGATTTTCTCATCCTTTCCTATACTTTCTTCACAACTGAATGAGGCCAAAGAGACATGCATGAGTCATGAACTTAGTGTTGCTAGCTTCTTTAAGTTCAGCACTACATACCTATGAAGAAGAATATGTTATGAAGAAGAATATGTTAGAATTACGCTCCAAAAATCAATTATTATGTATTTCAAATAATTTTTTTAACATTTTATTTCGCATTCTTGTAAATTATTATTTTGGGTAGCGTTATTATTTAATGTTACATAAGATGTGAAAATAAGACCCTTGGGTAACATTGTAGAAAGAGCATGCTAATGGTTAATGAACCAGAGGCTGGGAGTTATGCTTTTTCAGTGCCTTGTAGACCCAATAATATTCTAGGCTATGAATGTTGATTGGGGCTCACACCTATTATGACCTAAACTTGTTATGTTGCTACACGATAGGATGATTTACTTCATCATTGAGATAGTGACCTTAAACAAACAAGTGGATGATATGTAGTAAGTACATTCATTGAAATGATCAGTTGAAGAACATAGAAGGAACACTGTCAGATTGGAAAAGGTAGTTCTATTACAATTCACTTATTTTCCTTTGACCTGAGAGGCTCGTATAAATTAATTGTTTATTCATTTAACGTTGACACTGTCAGTCGGTGATGCTGAATTAAAGGCTATATACAGACATGTTGGGTTCATCAAATGATACAATACTCACTATTAACCCCAAGGAGTTGGCAAAATGGTCTTGCCTTGGGACTTTGCTCCCACCTAAGGTCTTGGGGTCGATTCCTCTTGCTAGCAAACTCTTGGGGCCACTAGAGGTTATGACCGGTCGTTATCTCCAGGACCCTGGAATTAGTCGAGGTGCACGCAAGCTGGCCGAGACATCCGGTTATAAAAAAATACTCAATATTATTGTTTTAAATCTCAAAACCGTTCCATAAAAACTAGAATGAGACAAATTAGTCTTGAAAAAATCATTTAACTAAGATTTCTTTCATAATTTGGCCATCACCGACTTCGACTCTTGGCTCCGCCACTGAAAATGCTCCCATTCGACAAACCCCCTGAGGTTAACACAAACCACCTTTTCTAAAAAACGCAACTCCTCAAGAAGGAAGCATAAACGTTGGGGTGATTCTATTTGTAACCCTTTTTTTCTCTATGCAACCCATTTTCTTCATTCAACCCACAACTAAAATTTCTCAAACCAATTTACTCCATACAACCCACTAAATACACCTAAACTTTCCAAAATACCCTTTAACCCATTCGTGCTTTGAATGTCGAAATACACACCCATTTTCAACAACCACATGTCGATTTATATTGAAGGTCGAATTTTCAAAAATTTACAAGTATAAACTTCGGCATCAAAATGTCGAAATAAGGTAATAATTTCAACATTATCTTGTCGAAACGTATGTTGACAAATTACAAAATTTTACAATTACATATTTCGATATCAAAACGTAGAAATTATCTATAAATTTCAACATTATATTGTCGAAACAATATATGGAATTTCTCAGGTATCGTTTTCGGAATGCAAATGTTGATGTAATGTGTAGAATTCGATATTATGATGATGAAATAAGTAACTTAAGTCAACAATTTATTATTGAATTTTGTCTTGCATAATTTTGGTTAAGTGAAAAGTTTCAGCATCGAAATGTTGAAATTTTTTATATATTTCAGTGTATGAATGTTGAAAAAAACCCGTAGTTTTCATATTTGTAGGGGCATTTAGGTCTTTAGCCAACAATGAAAATTGAGGACATTTTCCTGGGTTGTATGGAGGAAAAAAAAAGGGTTGCAAATAAAATCACCCTAAACATTGGGACAAAAATGGAAAGTAAAGTTATATCTACCCTGTTGCATTATCCAAATTCCAAATAGGTGCCTTTCAAATATTAAGATGCATAAAATCTATTCCAATATAGAAAGGGAGAGTAACACTTAATTTGGTATGTATTGACTTTTTAGGCTGACTCACAAATTTGAATTCCCAAACTCCCCTTTTAACTGCCACACAATTACCCTATGCCCTTTAATTGCTACCAATATTTTTTTGTTAAAGTTCAACGTGCACCCACAACACCTGTGCACAGAGCCCTAGTGCTGTGAAAGGGTGCCTTTGGTCCTATATACATACCAGAGGGTTACTATCACAATATAAAATCCCATTCCTCCAAACAAATCTTGTCGGTATCACTGTTCATGGATTTTCCTTTCATTTCTATCTCTCTTGGTTTTGGGATGAAATTATATGAAACAAAATGCGTAAACTGGAATTTAGAGTGATTTTGCATAATCAAACTTCAAGTCCATGCATTGGGAAAACAGTAGTGATTTTGATTAATTTGTGGCAAAGAGTTGCAAAAGTTTTACCCTATCTGGTGATTTTTTTTCTTCCTGTAATTTCACTACACCTAAACATATTTTGGTTACTCAAATCTCATCTGATGACGTTGGGACTTCAATACACAATGTTAGTAACATTTATCCAAAATGTTAACCTTTTCATTCTTCATTTTATTTCTACACTTTCAAATGTTGTAACTTATGATATCTTAATTCATGAGACCATTAAAACAAGACCATTCTTCGATATATTTTGTTAACATTTTAAAAAACAAAAGGTTTAAATTTTGGATAAATTGAGTTTCAAAGAGAAATGAACGAGACTTTTAA
The DNA here is from genome assembly GCA_016920895.1 of Vaccinium myrtillus. NCBI lineage: Eukaryota > Viridiplantae > Streptophyta > Magnoliopsida > Ericales > Ericaceae > Vaccinium > Vaccinium myrtillus. The sequence continues at coordinate 28,252,064 of CM029278.1, read as the reverse complement.
AAAGTAGAGAAAATTAAATAAAAGAATTGAATTAGAGTTGATATGAATAATTATTTTTTAATACAAAATACATTTGGGTCATTCTATTGTCAGCCCAGGTAAGAAGAAGACAAAAAATCGCACACTCCATATTATACTTTTTTCATTTTTCTATACGTTTGCACACATTCTCATATACTTTTTACATATTTCAATACACTTTTTAAATCTTAACGATGGTTCAGTGGCTTGTTTTTAGAAATTTCCAAGATATTTTAAGCTTCAAATTGAAGACGTGGGTGGTTACTTTACGGCACTTTATACCACAAATTAAGAGAATCCCTTAGCTCTCGTTTGTTTGACTAGAGATAAAATAATGAATATAAAATCCCTGATCTATATATGAGTGGGATATGGAATCCCTTGGGATAATGCTCAGAATATAAATGGATGGAAGAAATCTATATCCGGTGTTTGTATTCAACGGGATATTGCCATTAGGTAGCCGTACGTAGCACTGTTTTTGTTATATCAAATGAGCAAGAGGGAGTGGGTTAAAAAACGAGTGGGGATTAGAAATCCCATCCAAATTATAGGCAACAAATACCGAATTTTTGTTCGTTTTGGTTTTCAAGAACCGGTTTTATCAATTATTATTCAATTATTACCCTTATTTTTAAATATTATTTTTATTTTTCTCTCTATCTCTCTCCAATCATTAATACCTATTTTTTTAATTATTATCCTTATTTCTCCCTCTAATCATTACGAAAAACCAAAACTCAAAACCCAAACCAAACACAACCTTAGACCCCCAGTACTGAACCTAACAATCCCTAGCAATTTGCTTGTCTGAAAAGATTAAGTAAATCTAGCAGACGCAACTTCGTAGTCCCATGGTACATGTTTTCGTGCACCCCTCAGCCGTTCAGATGCATTCGGCAATTTTAATTTAATTTTGATTTATTTTTATTTGTGAAAAATCAATACACATCCGAGCCGTCTAAAATACGATCGGACGATCGATGGATGCACAACATCTGGGTCGAGATACATGTGCGAAGGAGAGCGGTCTCCTAAGGGATCCCGCATACAAAATTTGGTGCGGGATTGGCCTTTTTTCAACTTTCCGGATCAAATTTTGACGATCCGAACCGCAATGTTTTTAAAATGCATTTTCCAAGGCCTACGCGGGAAATCTTCAAAAAAAAATACCCGGAAGGGCTTGATCCAAACAGTTTTCGATCCCTTAGTTGAAAAAAGTCTCAACTCCGTGTCCTGTCCATCCGAGACGTCCATGTGAGCAATCGAGGACTCAGATTTGTAGATGAACATGTTTGGATCAGATTTGTTTGGGGTGAGATGGAATCTAAGCCGTTGATTGAACGGATAGACGACTCAAATTGGACTAGACTGTCTGGACAGGGAGTTCGGGACAGCGGATCCCCTTCCAAATAGTTGTATAGGTTGATGGGTAACTCCTTGATTTTATCTTCGATTAAGAAAGCCCCGAGTTCGAATCCCCTTAACCCTCCCTCCATTCAATATTTTGCATTGAAACCGGTTCAGTTTGGTACATTTAGTACACACCAAAAAACTGACCGGAAATATTTTAAAAGGAATCTAGGAAATCAAACCAAATCGGTATGTATAGAAAACCGAACCAAATGGCCGGTTTTTTTGGGTCCAATTTTCCCGCATGTATATCCCGGCAATCAGGCTCCAAACCACTCCGTTGCCATCTGAGATTAAAATTGATTTCACTTTTTGTCCGTGTTCTAAAAATCGGCCGCCTATTCCCTGCCTATGTGTTAGGCCATGGCCCAACGCCTAGTTTAGGCAACCGACTAGTCGGCGCCTAGTCCTAGTCTGGGTGTTAAGCAACCGACTAGACGCATGTCCGGCCTTAATGTTTGGGTAACCCAAGTTAGAACCGAAGTTTTGTTGTCAACTTACAATTAAGTCATAAAAATATTTTAAAAAAAGACGCAAAAGTAAAAAATAAAAAATAAAAAAATTAGTCAAGGTTACATTGTGCTTTTAGCTTGAATTATATATAAAAAAAATCATATGTAATACCAACTATAGTGCTTTATGATTAGCACAATTCGAATCAAAGAAAATAACTTCTCGTATTTTTGAAGCAATGCATGGTTTAAGTTTTCTCCTAATTTTTTGTTCTAGCATTTATTTTGGTTTTGAAAAAAAAAATTAGGGTTGAAATGGGAAACTTCAAATAATGTTACATAACATATGTTTTCCTTATTGATATTTAAATTGTGCAGTTTAAATATTTGAAAGAAAGATAAATGCAAAATGTCCAAAATATGAAATTTCATGTTCCCAAATATGATCTAAATTTTGGTATCTATTTGAATTTTTGCGATCAAGATCAATGCAAAACGTACAAATATTTGAATGAAAAACAAAAATAAGAAAGTGCAACGACCTAATTTAGTCACCGTTATGTCCACATCAACACCATGTAGACCATTTCCGTTTGGGTTTTAACGGCATTTGATGACAGGGGTCTAACAGGGATCTCCCTTGAGGTTCTAATAATTACACTAACCTTCCTTATTTTACAAACTATTACCAAGATTCCCCATTCCATTAAGTTTTCTCAAACGCCGTTAGTTTAGGCCTTGAAATGACTGAAATACCCCTCAATATTTGGGTGGTATAAACAATTAAGTCTTGTTCTTTTTTCTTTTTTAATTAGAATTTGAAATATTAAAATCTGATATTACTTGTGGTTATTTGTGATTTAATTTGTGCAAGTATTTGTACGTTTTATATATTTACTAAATTGTAAATTTTTTTACAAATGATATTTGTCACTTAGTGTGCCTCACCCTTTTTTGGTCGACGAGAAGTATTTTTTCAAATGAGAAGCATGTGCAAATTTCTATCTTATAATATCCCTTTCCAAAAAGATAAAGAAGAATGGAAAATGATCATAATTATTTTTTAATGACTTATTTTTAATTGACAAGATTCTTCTACTAAGAATTTTCATTTTTCATTCTTTTTTTTATTCAGGTACAAAGAAAATATGAATTAGTAAATATATAAAACGTACAAATACCTACACAATTCGATCATAATACAACCAAAAGTCTAATTTTGGTTTTATGGCTTAAACTTCCAACTGAAAAAAGAAGAAGAAGAAGAAGACTTAATTGCTTAAATCACCTAAATATTTAGGGTTCTTTCAATCATTTGAAGTCCTAAACTAACGCCGTTTGAGTAAAATTAACGAAATTAATAGGGGAATCTTGGTAATAGTTTGTAAAGCAAGGAGATCAGTGTAATTATTAAAATCTCAGGGAGGGTCTCTGCAATTGTCAGAAACCTGAGGGGAGGTTAATAAAATTTATCCTGTTTTTTTATCGGCAAGACAATGGTCCAATTGTTGAAGGACGTAGGAACCCAAAGTTTAGGTGTCTTAAATGCAAATTGTGGACAAGTTCATGGGGTCTTTTGAGAATACCTCTTTTGGGAATTCCTCCGTCTCAGCTCGAAATCTCGGCTAATTAATCGATTTGCATTTTTTTTTAACTTTATTAATTAAAACGTGGTTTTTTATATTTTATGCTAAAATTACGTGAAAATGTGACTACAACTCATGAAGCGTATATGCGAAACACGCTTTCTGCGTTTGTTAAGACGGTTGAACCAAAAAATTAAGTTAATCATAATCCACCAAAAAAAACAAGTTTTTAGAACACGCTTTTAGAAAAGGTGTCTTAAAAACATGCTTTAGTTTTGTTTCGGTCCATTTTGAAATTTCAAACTTAAAATCTTTGTTCTTTCCCTTATCCATTTTTTGACTTTTTAAAAAAATCTTTAAAATGTTAAAATTTTTAAATAAGAAACTAGAAATGGGACCCAAAAAAAAAAACTCATTATTTCATTTTCTCTCTTAGTAAAATAAAACTAGGGATGGCAACAGGGAGGACCGGTGATAGATTCAACTATCCCCGCCTCCGATCCCCAAACGGGAAATCACATCTGCCTTCCATCTCCTCCCCCTAATAGAGAATGGGGATCCCGCCCCTATTTGACAGTCAGCTAACAAAAAAAAATTCGCATATTTTATTTTTTCCATTACAAAATAGCTGGCATCTAAGCCAAATAATAAAAAAATATGGCAACAATTGCCAAAATAGCTGGCATCTAAGCCAAAAATAAGCAGCTTATTTGGACTTATTCTGTATTTTTTTAAAAATTTAAGAGTTTCGGTCAAAATTTTTTACTTTTCCGATTCCTCTCGTCGAGACAGATCAATAGGTGGCAAAAGTTTGACGCAAAACTAAAAAAAAATAAAATAAAATGAATAAGGACAAAAAAAAGGAATAGTAAAAAGTTGGTTTACTACTTAGGCCAAACTTAAATAAGTGATATATAGCATGCTAATTTACCACAGAAACGTATTTTTAGTGGTGTTTTGGCTTAAAAAGCCAACTTAACTTTTTTTTTTGTCTTTATTTGATTTTTTTTTTGCGTTTGTTATTTTTACATCGATTTTTTGAGTATTATTGGTTCGTCTCGGCGAGAAAAATCCAAAAAGATAAAAGATTATGACTGGAACTCTCAATTTTTTGAATAAGATCGAAAAAGTGTAAAAAACTGTATTTTTTACTTATTTTTATCTTTATTCCAAAAAAATTCATGTTTGATCATAATTTTTTATTTTTTTGATTCATCTCGTCGAAACGAACCAATAATACACAAAAAGTTGATGCAAAACTAAAACACACACAAAAAAAAAAACAAATAAAGACGAAAAAATAAGCTAACTAATTTTTTAGGTCGAAACACACCTTAATTAGTGAACAAGTTTTTTAAAAACGTGTTTTGTAAACTCATTTTTTTTGAGGTTTTTTTAAGGGGTGCTCATACACCAAATTAGTGTGACTTATATCAAACAATAACGGTTTGACAAACTCAAGCCCAACCAATCGGGCGGGCTTTCGAAATGTTGTGCACGCCTTTTTAGCGGGATTCCAATTAACTTAACACTATTAA